>JAZGTJ010019337.1:0-10963 GCA_036877575.1 Botia almorhae | reverse complement strand
TTTCTATACGTATATTCATTATGTATGTGGGGCACGTATTTACTAAGATCTAGGTTGTTTTATTTATGTGTCTGTGAAAAGAGATGACAGAGACAGCGACGGCGGAGTGCGCACCCTGTCTGTTTTCTTCTTTTTATAAAAGCACAGGGTTTCATTGTTATTGTGAGTGTATACACATAAAAATAGACCCTTTACAGATTCGAATGGTGTATTGGATCTGTACGATCAAAAATAACGGAGCATTTTATGTTCATTTCTGCGTTATCATCAAAACATGCCTTTAAAACGCGCCGGCGCGTTTGCCGACCCCAGAGGGTTAATAGTGTGGACCACTATTTTCTTTTTGATCCTCACAATTTTGGAATCCAGTCGCGGGCCGGATTGAACGGCTCAGCGGGCCGGATTCGGCCCGCGGGCCGCCAGTTGATGATCAGTGCTATAGGAGCTAAATCTAATACTTGAAGCTACTGAGTTGTTTGATTTCGAATTAATTAGGTTGATGCGCTTTCTTACTCTGATGTTACGTTGTTCGCTTCTCATTGAATCTCTCATTAAGGAACGAGAAGACCATTCTTCCGTTGCATCACCATACACAGTTTATTGCTCCACAAACAACAAAGTGCATAATGTCCAATTTAATTTACAAAGCTTACATTAAAGGGAAGTTTTACATTCACATCAGTTTCATGCTGTTGCTGTCAAAAACCTTTTGCTCTTCCAGGTCAAAACGCCTACCTACTGCAGTAGGAAGGCTACCTATATACTTAAATCACAGTTAAATTCACAAAACCACTTAGTGGTTATGATGAGAATAACACATCACCCTATGTACACATTTTGGCTCCTACAGATACGTTGGTAACTATATTCATGGTAAAGTTTCCGGTGCAGGTTAAGATGGGTAATGGCTTTCACTGACGTGTGCATGCACCACATATATACATAGTGCAGTTAACTCCTGGGCTCAGCCTAGCCACTCGACAGGGCATACCGGCAGGGCACGTTCAGTTACTTGTCTTCTCCCTTCTGTACTGTTTGGCCATCACCAATTGATTGACCCCATCTCGGTCACCGGGTGCCCCAAAACCGCAGCCAGAGATTTTGGACAGTCAGGATTCCCAACAGGATCACCAATCGTAATAGCATCTGCAAAACATACAAAAACACATACACATACACATGCTCCTCAAAAAAGTACATTCAATCTTCCCTTAAGTAACATTTATTAACAGACAAATGTTACTTAAGGGAAGTATGATGAATCTCTGCTGATTTCAGAGATTCATCATTTTGCTGTACTCATACTTCAGCTTCACTGATATCAGTTGATCCAAATTCCTTTCCCCCTCTTACAATAACATGAACTGATTTGTTCACCTCTTCCACAATACCCATATGCACAGATCTGATTAAAATTTGTGCTATATCAGGGTATATCAGATGTATTCTGCAGCACAACCATAACGAAACCCTGATAATCAGAGTCAGTGATCCCAGCCACTACAGGTACTCCGCATAAGAGAGGTTTGCCATCACTCATTTGAACATTGAGTAGAAATTTTATTTTCAACATTTAATGATAATAAATGTTGATTCAACATTGATAATTGGTTGATGATTGATGCCTTTACAACTAAAAATAGACATTGAATCAACGTCAGTTTTCTATCTGGGATTTTAAGGGGGATTTCTATCTGGGATTTGCTTCAAAATTAATGGAAGGTTTCATGCAGTTCAAAGAGATACATTTTATTCAGATTTCCTGTTTAGTGTGTATTGAACTTGTCTGTCCATTTTGGATGAGACTGAATCCAGCTTATTGCCAGCTTCTCACTGACGCTTGTAATGCCACGCCAGCAGAGGAAGCCCTATTGACCACTCCCACCCCTGACACTGATTGACAGGTTTGTGTGTAAGGCATTGCATTTGTTCTTAAAACTGTTCTCAATAGCGCTCCATATTTTACACCCACAAATAGCAAACACAATTGAAAATCCAGTTACCAATTACTTTTTATAAATTGTCTGCAAAAACACTCTGCTCTAAAAGCTGTTGAGCTTTGTCTATTTCGTCCACATTTCACAGCACTACGGCAAAAATTCTCAGGCTTAAGCTGCCAATCTTCATAATGGGGTAAAAAATCTTGGATACCTTACCACTGCACATTTTGTTCGATTCCTTTGTATCATATAGCCTCAGATGTTGTTTTGTGAAGAAAGATCAGAGCGTGATAATACCCTTTATTTCGAACAAAAACTGTCAAGACAGAATCTTAACACATTGTGTTTTTGATTACTCTTGTACCTGTCAACCAGACTGTTCATCCAAACAGAGCTTTCTTCACCACACAGATCATCTTTGCGAGAACATTCCTTTAAGTACATACTGTTTAGTCGATACACTGCTCCTTGCATGCAATAAATGCTTGTTATATTGGTTTACCCAAACATCTTTAGGATTTCTTTCAAGATGACACTTTTCTTTCCTCTTTTCTGTCTATTTTTCTCCTCCAGCTGTGTTTCTGAATGCTGTTGACAGTTTCATAGAGTGTCAATTCAGTGTCATCCTCTCTTGGGGTCTCACAAGCAATGTAATGATCTAAAAAGACAGCAACCAAAGCATCATTGTCTTTATTACCTTCATTTAATTTTCAACCCAAATTAGACAATGAACATGAGAAGATCCATGCTGTTGAAACTCTACACAATAAAAATAATCATTTATGCTTCCAGTAGGTTCAGCAGGAGACATAATTACATCTTTTAACAAAGCAATGCCATGTATAATCAAACATTCTTGCAGAAGTGATTGGATTTCGTCCAATCAATCCACATTTTTTAGACCAGTCCAAATCATTGAGATTTTTTGCTTGTTTGATCATGGTACTGATCATTTCAAGCCATCTTACACCCGCAGCGATATAGGATGCAAAGAAGGTTGGAATGACGTTGGAATGACATTGCCAATAGGAAGGCGGTCTCAAAATTTTGTATTCTTCTTCCCAAAAGGGAGTCTATGGCAGTCCTATGAACAGAACACAGAAAATTGACACACATATTGGGGTAGTTTTCAATAGAACAAAGATCAACTTTACTGTCCCTAGGACCAACTCTATAGTGCCATCACCAGTTCAAAAATTCACTTTTTAAACAGTTAAACATTTTGAACCCTTTGCTCTAAAAATGAAATCTCATTTCTCTCATTATGCAGATCACATAAAACATTGTACATTAACATAACTTATTGACATAAGCCATTTTGAAAACTACATTTTTCCCTACTTTAAATTTTGCACAATTTTTGCACAAAAAATGGCTTATATTACCTTTGGATGAGATGCACAAAAATGACTTGAAATTAATATTTAAAAAGTATGACGTCAGAAACTTCAGGATGTTGATCAGAATTGGTTAAGAGGCTGTATCTCAGCCAAACTTTCATCAAAAAAAAAAAACAAAACACAAAACTTGATATACTTTATCAAGACCATGATCTAAAAAACATGCCAAATTTGAAAATAGCACCACCTTGTTCTCTACGCAACTCCTGGTGGTGACATACTTGCAATAAATTCTACAGAACATTTTTTTCTATTTTACAGACTACGTGGCTTTTATCACTGTATGGCCTAACGTGGCCCTTTTTCACAACCTACGTGGATTTCTCGGGGGATGAGCCTGCGACCTTTGGGTTGCAAGTCCGATTCTCTAGCCATTGGGCCACAACTGCCCCTTGAATTGTCGTGATTTGACACCTCATTCATGGGTCTACGACAAACCATACGGAACCAGTAGCGTGTAGAAATTTTGTCCAGAAAAAGATGATGTCGGATAATAATATTGATGCTTTACTTCACAAGCACCACTGATAATTAAAATGGAGCTGCAGTATGGCTAAATTTTGTGCCAATTAAAATAAGTGCAAACTTTAAAGAAACAAACAAAAAATATAGCTGCAAACAGCAATGATGCTTGAGCAATGAGATTAAGCAAAATAAGATTAAAGAAAACGGTAAAACCCATTACAGCACAATAAAGTAATTTACACATTTTGGGCAGTATGTGGAGCTGTCACCAAATTTGTTTTAATGTGGTCAGGATGTTGTGATAATGTGTAATAATGGGTCAGAGGCGTTCGGATCCATATGCAGTTATTTTAATATAAGGATAAAGACAAAATCATAAACGTTAAACAGGCAATAGTCAGGGGCAGGCAGCATATAATCAAAGACGATAAACAGGCAATAGGTCGAGGCAGGCAGAGATCATTCACAGAATCGTTAAACAAACAAAGTCCAAAGGTGGAGCCTCCACCGTAACACACCTACAAGTGTCAATATCCCAAAGCGTTGCCAAGATGCTTATCGTCGAATTTGTTGAAGCGCTGTACGAGAACGGAATGGAAGATTGAAAATCTTTTAATAACTTTCTGTCAGGGACGTGTGTAGATGATGCATACTGAATTTCGTGCATAACGGACAAACGCAGTAGGAGGAGTTCGAAAAAGTAGGTTTAGCAAAAACATTTATATGGTCAACAGGAAGTAGCATTGATTATGACAAATGAGGTATCGTAGAACTCAACATGAGCCAAAGAATCTAAATTTTTCAATAATTTTTTAATTTATATAGCACTTTTTACAATGTTACATTGCAGCTTTACATATAAAAAATAATAGAAGAAATGAAACGATGAAATAAAATCCTCACGCGTATGTAACAGACGGGAGACGGGATAAGCATAAAGCAAAGCTCGACGGGAAGGGCTCTTGCAGCGTCCAATGACAGCTCGAAAAGCTCACAGCACCGGAAGGGTAAGCCCTGTCAGCGGTCAGGTACTGATAACATAACGAAGGCAAAATATTAGCAATTAAGAAATCAGCAAATTACGAAATTGGTTGATTCTTACTCGAACTTGAAAGGTATTAAACTATACATGGAAAATATTAAATTAAATTGAAAAAATGCTCTCGCAGCATCCGACGGGAGCTCAGAAGGCTCAGGGTGCCGGATGAGTAAGTCCCGTCAGTGGTCGGGTAGTTGGACATAAACGAAAGCGATGGTACTAGTGATAAATTGATACTGCATATCACAAAATACTTGATTCATTACTCCGGAGCCGACGGTATTAAAGGAATACGCAGAAAATCTGAAACTAAATTGAAAGCCGGGTAGAAACAAAATAAAGAACGTGACGACTAGAAAGCGAAATAGGGGCAAAACTAAACGCGGCATTCAACGCGTACTTAAGCTAAGATGCTTGCAGCTTCAGACCGGTAAACCCGGCGAGTGGTCGGTCTGTTTATTTCGAAATGGACGAAGATGATAGATCCTGCAAGTTTCATTTCTGCATTCTTTACTCGTGTCTTAACGGTGTTATACGAATATGCGGAAAATCTGGAATGGAATTTAAAAGCGGTGTAAAGAACGAAATAAGGAATATAAGAAATAAGGAGGATTGGCTTGCGGCATCAGACGGGTAGGCCAGTGCCTGCAAACGAAGGGGTGACGCCCACAGCATTCGGATGGAGGGGCTCGACCAGCAATTCGCAGTGGCAAATGTGAGGTGGTCCTGCACAATTTCCGAACGGGGTGCCGCACACTGACGCAAATGTGACCGTCCGACGACGCCTGGCAAGACAGTCTTACTGCTATTCAAGCGGTATACAAGCGGCTCACTGCTATTCACTTTGCTCATGAACAGGGGCCTGCAGTAACAAATAAAGAAGCTAAGATGTGAGTTCATTTTTTTTAGACAAAAATAGAGGGTATAATTTAGATAATTGGTTGATAAAGGTGGAGAAGCACAGGTGACAGGTATTATGAAATTAGCTAATTAAGGCGAGCTTTTCGGATGTGGAAGTGGCTGGATCTAATGTAAGTTTTGAAGGCTTCGGATGACCAGTGGGCTAAAGATTGAAATTTTGTGAAAGAAAGCTTGATTTTGTGAAAAACCTTTTTGAGCGGCTGTGGTTGGTGCGCCTATACGAAACCGGACACTGGACTCAATAAAGTAAGTAACTAATTTTAAGTTTTTGAAACCAGAACCTTGTAGTGGGGTGATTAGAGTCATCAACGGAAAGTGGATTGTTTAGAGACTGAACCAGGCAACGTCTGTACTGCAGATGATTTAAGAGAGAGAGAAATACAGTTGAATGGGAGATGGTAAGTTGAAAATATAAAAGAAACGGCATTTCTTTGCTTGGTCTGTTTTACTTTGTTCAATAAAGAAAGAGATTGTTTCACTGTCTAAAACCTGTAAATTGGCGATTGTAGAAAGGATATTCGGGTTTAAGGGAGAAGAGATGGTTAGTTTGGAGCACCGGAGAAAACCAAAAAAGGCTAAGATAAACATTGTGTCGAGAGTGCAAGCAGTGTTAAAGGAGTGGTAGCCATGACGGAGGATGTAAATGCAGCTGTTGAATATGTTACTAGTAATAGGCTGTCTGGTATCAGGGTGGGATAGGTGGTTTCTTTGAATGCCTTTGAGGAGGGATGTTTGAAATTTGGGGAACCTGGGAACGGTTAGCTGAAAATTGATTTATGGAAAGAACTGTAGGCCGCTTAAGTAGCTTTAATGGAACAGATTTGAATGCTTTTAACACTGTAAAGATAAAATACAAAAGAGGTAATAGATAGGAGAGAAATCTGGAAACTGTAGGTTATACACAAGGTGAAATTTTATCCGCAAGCTCAGTTCGTTTATACATTCACAGGATATAGGAATTTCGTCTTTGAACGCTTGAACAGAAGACACGAGTGAAAGGAGATGCCAGATGAACGGGTGGCCTGGGGAATTATGCACATAGCGAAATTTAAATGACCGAGAATGGAGAGGAGTTCGCGCTTACAACAAGATTGGTTAACTAGGATATTGGACGTGACCAGGATAATTCTGTCGATTTTCTCCTTGGGTAAGGAGGCCTGGAATTTAAGAGTCTAAATGACTGCCTAGGAACTCAATTATTGAAGCTGGACCTAATGTTTTGTCCTGGGCAATAGGGATCCTGAGTTCAGTGAACCCTTTAAGGATGGGTAGGAGATGAGCTGCTGGAACAGCGCCGTGAGGCGAAATTATTAAGAAATCATCGAGCAAATGGAGAAGGTAAGGAATACTGTAATTGTTGGACAAAATCCAGCATATAGATTCTGACAGGGTGTCGAATATAACGCACGGCAAACTCTAATTTATTTCGCCAATGGACGCAAACAAATTCCATAACTTTTGACTGGTAGACATTAATTTAAAAGCTGCCGTTATGTCTGCTTTTGCTAACCATGCACTGTGGTCGACGTTTTTAAATCATTGTTATTACATTTACATTTAGTCATTTAGCTGACGCATTTATCCAAAGCGACTTACAAATGAGGACAAGGAAGCAACTTCAATTACAATAAGAGGCAACAGTAAATACCTTTGTGACCTTCTCATTGTTCTCTGACAGTGGAGGCATTAGATGGCCGACCAAATGGAGGGAGGGTGGACCCGGTTAAGTGAATTCATCACCCTACAAGTGATCATCAAGTCTCCATCAAGAAACCACTCAATTATTTGTCATATCCTCTCCACGACACCCCATCATACTCGGTCTGCCCTGGTTACAGAAACACGATCCCATGATTTCATGGAAAGAGGGAGAGTTAAAACGATGGGGTCCCAAGTGCCTCCAACGCTGCTTAAGAGGAGTGCCATCAGTTCACACAGAGACTCCTCCAGAAGTTTCCCCATTCGTTAATAGTAGTGATATCCCTCCTGAATACAACAAGTTCTCAGAAGTATTTAGTAAGAAAAAAGCTTCTCAGTTACCCCCTCATAGAAATGTAAATTGCACCATTAAACTCAAAGCTGGATGCAAACCCCCTAAGGGACGCATATTTCCACTGTCACAACCCGAAACTGAAGCCATGACAGAGTATATTAAGGATAAATTAGACAAGGGTTTCATTCGTCCTTCGAACTCACCAGCCTCAGCGGGGTTCTTCTTCGTAAAGAAAAAAATGGAGGCTTACGCTTTATTATCGTGGGCTTAACGAAGCAACAGTGAAATTCTGCTATTCGTTACCCCTTGTCCAAGCTGCATTAGAACAACTTAGAGAAGCCAAAATCTTTACTAAATTAGATCTATTTAGCGCATATAATCTGGTTAGGATAAGGGAGGGAGACGAATGGAAAACGGCCTTCTCCACCACGTCAGGCCACTATGAATATCTTGTAATGCCTTTGGGCTAGCCAACAGTCCATCAGTCTTCCAGTCATTAATGAATGATGTTTTCTGTGACATGCTTGATAGATGACCAATTGTGTACATAGACGACATATTAATATACTCCAACACCCGAGAGGAACACATCAAACACGTCAGAGCAGTACTTAAACATTTAGCTGAATATCAATTATATGTTAAACCTGAAAAATGAGAATTTCATAAAAAAAGCACTTCGTTTTGGGGGTATATAATTAGTCCAGAAGGGGTTACAATGGATAAGAAGAAAGTTTTCGCAGTAACCAATTGGCCTCGTCCCACAACCGTGAAGGAACTACAAAGATTTCTAGGATTCGCAAATTTTTACAGACGTTTCATTTGTGCTGAAAGCTCCATCGCACCCCCGCTGACAGCCTTAACCAAGCAGAAAACACACAAATTAAAATGGTCCTATCAAGCTGAGAATGCTTTTCAGGAATTAAACGAAAGATTTACGACCGCGCCTATCCTTAAAAACCCAGATCCGAGCCTTCGATTTATTGTAGAGGTCGATGCATCCAACACAGGGGTTGGTGCTGTCTTGTCCCAACGACACGGTTCCCCTCCAAAATTATTTCCATGCGCCTTATTCTCACGTAAATTGTCCTCAACCAAACGAAACTATGATGTGGGTAACCGAGAACTTTTAGCAATGAAACTAGCATTAGAGGAGTGGAGGCATTGGCTTGAGGGGGCGACTCATCTATTTCCTCACGGACCATAAAAACCTCGAATACCTGAGAACAGCCAAAAGGATAAATCCACGCCAAGCCAGATGGGCTCTATTTTTCACACAATTTCAATTCACTGTTACATATAGACCAGGAACCAAGAACGTAAAAGGCGGATTCATTATCCAGGCAGACAGAAGAGAACCCTACCACAACTAACCCTGAACCCATCCTTCCTGAAAGAATTCTGGCAACACCAATACAAGGGGACATTCATACTAAGATAGAGCTAATCAATACACAACACTCTCCCCCCTCAACATGCCCCAATAACCTCATATTTGAGGTTAACCGTTTAATCACAACGATCTATGATTCCCCCTTTTCCGGCCATCCTGGCATCACAGCATCTTTAGAATAACTCAAGAATCGTTATTGGTGGCCTACCTTATCTTATCAGACATCATCAAGTACATCGCTCAATGTAAAACCTGCCAGACATCCAAGAATCCCAGACATCTACCAGCTGGCCTCCTACAACCCCTACCTCCCCCACAACGCCCCTGGTCGCATATCACTATTGACTTTATTACGGATTTACCTAATTCTCACGGAAACACCACCATATTAACAATAGTAGATCGATTTTCCAAGGCATGTAGACTTCACTACCCAAACTCCCCACTGTATTTGAGACTGCGGAACTATTATGCATAATGTTTTTAGATTCTATGGATTACCTGAAGACATCGTATCTGACAGAGGACCCCAATTCACATCCAGAGTCTGGTCTGCCTTTTTTAAAAGCCTGGGAGTTAATATTAGTCTGACGTCTGGGTACCATCCTCAATCTAATGGCCAAACCGAGCGGTTGAACCAGGAGGTGTCTAGATTTTTGAGATCTTACTGCCAGGAGCAACAAATGGAATGGAGCAGATATCTTATGTGGGTGGAATACGCACAGAACTCTTTAATAAAGCCATCCACTGGAATCACTCATTTTAAGTGTGTTTTGGGTTTTCAACCACCTCTATTCTCCTGGTCGGGCGAACCCACCGAACTCCCAGCTGTAACGGAGGGGCAGCAAAAGAGCGAGGAAGTGTAGGACCGGGCCCACACTCATCTTCTACACGCAGTAAGAAGACAGACTACCTCAGCTAATGCACACCATAGAGCCGGTCCCAAATACGCTCCAGGCCAGTGGGTATGGTTATCAACCAGGGATCTTTGCCTAAGACCGGACTTTTATTATGAAGTGTAGTTTTCTGTCTCCTGTGTGTTCCGTGTTCACTTCCGGTTTGTGTTAATCGTCATCACCTGTTCATCTGTGATTAGTTGTGTATTTAAGTTCCGGGTTTTTGTATGTTCGGTTGTGGGTTATTGTTTGGTATTTGGCGTTTTCTCCGTGGTTTTTGTATATCGATTATTCCTCTCGTGTTCTCCCGGTTTATTGGATTTCTTGGACTTTGGCTTTTGACTTCACGTTTTGGATTACCCCTTTTGGATTATCTTGCCCTGGACCTGTGTTGTATGTTTCATTGTGGATTGTTTTATGTTTCACTGCTGTTTGCACTTGTCGTCACCCCATTCATTCATAGGGTTAGTGTTTGTATTGTCTTTGCGTTTCGTTCGTTTATTAAATACTGTTTATTGTTCAGTTCCCCAATCAGCAAACAAATTTGGCCCAGATTTGGCGTGCATCTGGCACAGCTGGCATTCATCCGGCACTGGCATACAGCATTTGGGCCAAACATGGCCCGGGTTTGGCAGAGGTGGTACTGGTTTTAGGGCGGCACACAAGACATGGGCCAGATGTCAAATGTAGTATTTGGCCCAGATGTCAGATATAGATATGTGGGCCACATAAGTATGGCCGATCTTGACCCACATTTAAAATCCATTTAAAATATTTTTGAGTAAAATCCCAATGTTTTAATACACAAATATGTTTCCATCTTCCTGTTTGCATCCTGGGTCTTATGTCTTCAATTTAATGCATGCAGCAATACAGATTTAATTATTTGAATTATGAAAATCAACTGTAATTGTTT
>JAZGTJ010019336.1:0-10963 GCA_036877575.1 Botia almorhae | reverse complement strand
TGCTAGGCAACAGAAATAATGTTCCCCTTGTGTTTAGCAGTGATATGGTGAACGGGCGTGTTGCATAATAGCTGTTACTATACGGTGTATTATTGCACAGTCGGAACCTTGTGTTGACCAATTAGCATCCAGAGCCAGACTTGTCTGTTTAATATGCATATACATGTAATGTGTGTCAAAAATAGATGAGAAAACTGTTAATAAACCAGTCGGCTATTGTTGTTTCCCCTTCAAAATGATGGTATTGCCTTGTTATTGTGTTGTAACTTTCTCTTTCTCAGATTCCCCCTGACAACAAACTGGATATGCAGCTGTGCTGAAAAGATGGACTTTTCTAAACGAAACAGTGCCGTCCTATAAACAGCCAACGATGTTTGTAAAGGATTTGGTTGAACTGTGAGTAGCTATGACAAACCCACAAGAGTTTATTTGTCTGGGTTGTTTAGGAGCTTGTGCCACTGGTTTGACAACCCACATGCATTTTGCACAGAGCTGTGTGACTCTAACAGTCTGATACTTTCTAACTATTTTTAAATACAAGAGGAAGTGTATATGAGTTCCCTTTCACTGCTGCTATCAGTTTTTGGCCAAAGGATTTCTTCAGCATCTCGTCTAAGTGGAAGGGGCCCAAGGCGGAGCCGTGAGGCACACACATTCTTAATGAGAGAGGGAGCACCGAACTGCTGCAGTCATGCGACTAAACGTTGACAACTGACGCACAATGGACTCATTGGTATTCAGTGTAAATGTATGGGGTAAAATCTGTGAGTCTTTCTGTTACATTAGTGAGAAAACAGCAGACAGACAGTCTGAGATTCAGAGAACCACTGGAATGAGTAATGTTAAAGAACACAAGCATGCGCTCTGAGGAATATGACCGGTTTTCCTTTTCATAGATAAATGACATTCTGGGATCTTTTTCATTTGTCCCACTGCAGGTCTTTGATACAATCTTGTTATCAGTTTGTCTACATACCGTTTGTTCACTCTTCATTTGTCTGGGAACATTTGAACATTTTCGGTGTTAATGTGTCATTAGCACACGCGCATTCAAGCCATTAACTTGCTTTTTATGCCTTTTGAAGTTAGTCAAAGTTTTATTTCCCAAACGAATGTATTCACCACAAATAAAATAGTTTAAATTTGTTTACAGACACATTCTTGTTTATACTAAAACCTGTTTATAATAAAATCCACATGCATTGGATTAAATTAATCGGATGGTGACAGGTGGTCTGTTTACGATGAAGATTGGAATGGAGGGGCAAAAAATAAAACTTTTAGACGATTTCAGATCAAGACAAGCATTTTATTTTCATAACAACAGCACGCCAGTGAATCTGGTGGAATGTGTATTGTTTTGAAAATGTGAAGTAAATAGATTCAGTTTTTGTGAATGGTACATGAATGCATTGGTTTCAGATCCTGCAGTCCAGCTCTTTAGAGGATGGTGCCAGGCGAGGTCATGGGTTCAATCCACAGGGAGTGTGCAAACTGATAAAACGTCCACTTTTAATAATTAACAGTATTTATTAAAAGATCAGAGCGTTAGCTACTTTAAAGTAAATAATTTAGGGCATACTGGTTCAGCTGAGAAACACGGGTATGAAGCCCAGAGAGCTTGTTTTTAATTCGCTAGAGGGCAGTAGCGCGCTTCTTATACATTATCTGATGCATCGTGCCGACAATCCAAACGTGACAAGTTATCCCACATTCTGGAAAAATAATCCCTTCAGCAGACCTGCAAATGCAGGTCGACATCAAAAGTTCAGCCTCGAATAATCACATGTGACTTTGGCTGGTTGCAGATGGGGGGTCCAAAATGTCTAAAATAAAGATTTAATAAACAGCTGAATGCCAGATTTACGTATGTTCGGCACTATCCTGGTTTGCATTGCGTACTGACTAACTCAGTGGTTTATGTAAGTGTCCATTGTGTTACAAGTTGAGTTCAAATGGAGCTTCGTAATAAAAATTTCATATGACATCAGACTACATCGAACTTTGATACGTCACTGAATTAACTTTACGTCCGTTCACGATTTGAGTGTTAATACAGTTTCTATAGTCTTAGACGTTATTAATTTCATAAATTGAACCCGTACAGTTCACCAATAATCCAAACGATTGTTAATATCGCATACATTACTGCAGAGATTGACCTCATTTTTCAGTCGGTTACGCGTCTGTGTTTTAGGAGAAAATTCCTTTAATCGTTTTGATGGAATGATCTTATGTCTTGCACTCTGAAATGAGAGCATGTTTGATTTAAGACCGCCAGTGATGCACAGAAATGTATGTGTGTGTGTGTGTGTGTGTGAGAGAGAGAGAGAGAGAGAGAGAGAGAGAGAGTATTCACAGTCGCAGGAATTTGGTGATGTCTTCTGCACGCGTATTTCAGTTCAGCACCACCGAGCAGCATCTGAGAACAGACGCAAGGTAAGATCTGCCGCACGTATATGTGCAAAATACACTATACAATACTGTTATTACACTGCTACTGTGTACTTTGCGATAAATTATCATCTTTATATTTTTCTGTTTCTATAATGTTGCGCGTAAAAATCTTTTAATGGTAATCTGAGTATAAAAACTATGAATGATCAATGAGAATATAAGGAAAAAATGCGCACAGTTTGGGATGTTGTGCTGTATTTAATCGCGTCATAATTATTTGGCGAGCTTGTGTTTTAATTGACTTAAGCTCCATAGAAATGCTACAGCTGTTTGGTTTTATTTTGGATAAATGACATTTATAGTAAAATTGCTATATTCGTTTATTCGTGTATTGGCACTTTTCTGTTTTGGGGGCATCAGTTGCGCTTTTAATAGTATTTTAGTGAGGGATGGCTTTGGTGGTCATTCCAAAGAAATGAAAGAGTATTAAGACGTTGCGCTGTGTGATGAGAGAGTTTGGAAATCATTGCGCGGCGTTACATCAAAAAAATGTGCGTAAATGAGCACACTGGCGTACTCGTACTCGCGTTTCGTGTTCTGGTGTAGATTTTGGCCATCTGCATTCAAAATCAATGTAAAAATGCGCAGGATGGCAAATGCGCTTCGGTGCGTGTTCGGTGTATTCACCAACAGTTAGTTTTCTACACGGCAATGTCTTGATTTGGGCGCGTCACGCATCATACTTATGAGTATGAGTTTCAGACAAAAAAAACTCCGAATGGTTTGGACTGTTCGCGATTTTGAGGAGCTACGGGTTATTTTCCAACAACACTCGCGAGAGACAGAAAGAGAGAGAGAGAGAGAGAGAGCTCAATCACTTTTTTCAACAGAGCCGTGGATTCCCACGAGAAAGCCTCCTCTTGGAGAAAATATAATAGGATCTCCTGAAGAAGAGGTTCTGCCTGACACACACCGATTGCTGTAAATTAAAAAGAGAAATGGGACACCGCGCCTCCGAGGGTAATAACGCCACCTCACTGTCTCTGATATCACGATAGGAAAAAGGGAAAACCGAGCTATTACACAGAGATTAACTCATGCAAAGGAGCGCAATATTAGACTACAATCTATTTATGCACACGCATTAACGCGTACGCCAATGCGCGTATTTACGCACGCGTCACAGTGTCACCGACTGGAGACAAATGCGCACCGGTCTTTCAGAAATATAAATGGAACGGAATCGTAAATGTTGTTGTAGGTGCCATAAATTTCACGGTGAGATGCAGGAGGGGTTGGGGGGTGGGGGGTGGGGGGATCTTCCTGTGTATAGTATCTACGTTATAGCTCGGGAATATAAGTGCTATTTGTATCACACAGCAGGGAAGCGGATTCATTTGCGTGCACCGGACCTCCTTCGCGGTCCTTCTCTTTCCTGCGTGTCGTGAAGTGCTCTTGGCGCACGGAGGCGGCAGATTGCGCAGCATGTGTCTCTTGGAACCGCAACGGTGTGCGTAACCGAGCTTGTTGCGCGTAATGAAGTCATGCCCCTCCATTCAAGAGCACGGCTGCGCGGAAGTGTTTAACCCTCAGGGACCCGCCGTAGAGTGCAGCAATTAATACTATATTTTAAACACACAACAGCCTCTCACTTATGCTGAAATGGAATATAACCAGTTTGGCAGGAACATATTACGCGAATTTATACGTACTAAATAGTTATCCATCTTACCTGTGCATTATGATATTTTAATGCTTTATTTTACATAATAATTTTGATTTTTAATACTGGTCATTAGCCATAACATTAAAATAACCATCAGCCGACATTCCTGTACCTGCACATCCCTGGAAAAACATGATTCCAGTGTGCCATAACTCGCCTTGATTTACCTCCATCTTACTCCAGTCCATAATACTGAACTATAAAAAACACGCAGACAGCTCCAGTTTCACAGACAGACACTTTCGCTCTGCACGGAATGTCGTTTTGTTGTTTGGCTGCCTATGCAAATGTGAGCAAAGACGGCCTTGTTATTTTTATTTGATTCAGCGAGGCAGAAACGAACGACCACACGGCGCTCCAAATGAGTGTGATGTAATTTCCTTCCCGTGGAGAAGTTCTCTTTGATGACTTTGCTTTGCTTTCTTGCATATGTTGTTGCCTCTGATTCATGCTTGATTTCTCGCTGTCTGCCACTCACATTCATGTTTTCCTCTCTTTAGAGTCTTCTGAAGATGTGACGCTTCTGGAGCTGCTTCGCTCTTCTTGTGACGTTTTGCCATCGCTTCTCCTTGTGTCTCCTGCCCCCAGTCGCATGACATGCGCGCCACACGTTCGCAGCCCTCGAAAAATCCCAGTGGCCAAAGCTAAGCTGCTCAGGGTGCTTGACTTCAACACTGAGATCATGGGCACGTGCGTTACCACCCACTTTATGACCTAGTAGCCCTCAACTATCTGGATTTTTGGACCTACACTTCGTCACGCTGTCCATTATTGTCCCATGGGTATGGATCCGTTACATCTAACCCGGAAACAATACCAACTTCTCCTCTTCTTTTGCTACTGGCTGCCCGTTTCCCTCCAGCGTGTGGAAACGCCCCCTTTGGAATACGCCCATTCCATTCGTCTGGATGGTGACATCATCTTGGGCGGCCTGTTCCCCGTTCACGCCCGGGGTGAGCGTGGGGTTCCCTGCGGGGAGTTAAAAAAGGAGAAGGGTATTCACCGACTGGAGGCCATGTTGTTTGCCATCGATCTCATCAACAAAGACCCAGAGCTGCTGCCCAATGTGACGCTGGGCGCTCGTATCCTGGACACCTGTTCGCGGGACACCTACGCCCTCGAGCAGTCGCTTACCTTTGTGCAAGCTCTCATTGAGCGCGATGGCTCGGATGTACGCTGCGCCAATGGAGATCTGCCCATATTCGCCAAGCCTGATAAAATCGTCGGGGTCATTGGGGCGGCTGCAAGCTCGGTCTCCATCATGGTTGCCAACATCTTGAGGCTTTTTAAGGTAAGCAGGCTCACAAAAGTGCTTCACCTTGTCCTTCTGCGGAATGGCTCTCCAGCAAGATCCAGAGACCTGCTGAGGTTAGCTCCAGCCCTAATGAATGATACATGAACCAGCAGGTCTTTGGGACTGCTAGAAACCTCCAGGCAGGTGTGTTGGAGCAGACTGGAGCTAAACTCTGCAGATCTGTGGACCTCCAGGAACGTGGATTTTAGACCTGTTCTATGGTCTGAAATTGGTGCACATCTACTGGCTGATGATGGGCTGGGAACAGAAGGGATGTCAAGTCAAACATACAATAGAAACCAGTCTAGATTTCACAAGACAACTGACTGCAGGCTGTGTCTTTGTGTCTAGCATGACACAAAGTTAACACGTTGATGGTTTTTAGAGTAATCAGACACATGCAGGGACTTTATCTTATGCAGCTGTGAACAGAGGTTGTTGTGTAGTGGTCCATCTATGGTGCCGTCTGCTTGATACTGGTTCTAATTCCTAATCGCTTAATGTGTTTGCTTGCTAATCTGTGCGTATGGTACAAAGAGTTTTCCTTTCCTCATTTTTCCAGAAAGAAACAGTCTTCATAACCACGGCTGACCCCAGGATGACTCTGTTCTGACTGCATTTGTTTAGAATGTGTTGTGACAGTGTGTGTGTGTATGTTAGCCTGAAATACTCTTCAAGCAGGATGATTTCCGGCTGAAGGCAGAGTAATGTTGACCAAACTCCATTACGGGCTAAATGTACATCTCTCTGCCCAGCAGGGAGATCGTTGTGTCTGACTAATACGACAGTGAAAAGAACTCCGGCGTTTTGCTAAGCTTGTCGCTGGGAATTAGGGAAAGCCGAGGTTTTCTGTTGTTGTTATTTATGGATATAAACAGCTAAAATTCAGCAGTGACAACATGTTACAATCTAGTCATTTGTACAAGAACTCTGCCTCTAGAAGTTGGACTGCTAAAATGGGCTACATGTTATTATATATAATTATTAAATATAATTTCATATTTACATATTGTACATGAACGTTTATATACATATGTCTAAAATATAAATGTACGCAGCTTACATGAGATTGAATTTAAAGATATTGTTTGTATAATACAGTTAACTAGCAGTTAACTAGTTAAATAGCAATAGTTAACTTTATGCTTTTATTTGTTTAGTTAATTTTCTTGACATTGTGTAAATAATCAAAATAATTCCTCCAGATATTATTAAAGGGCTTGAAGTTAATCAGCGCATAAGCTCGGAATCTACTTGATCCTTTAATAGAATTATTTATAATTACAACACAAGCAAATTATGTTTTATTTTACGTTAAGGTACGAATGACCCACAGAGTCTGTCGGCTGAAAAAGGCCTCTCGACTACAACAGATTTTCTCATCCGTCATGTTTTAACAAGTGGTTTAAATAACACTTCTGACCAGCCACTCATCTCAGTCGTCATAGGAACCGCTCGTGAGCGTCCTGTGCCAATTAACGACACGATGCTAACGAGCGCCACTGCTGTGTGGCTGACCCCGTTTGACTGATTGATGCCGACGCGTGCGATGAGCGACCCAGTCGCAGTAAATGACGCATGTCGTATATCGTGAGCGTAAATTCCACAACACCATGTCAGTTGCTGCATTGATGAAGCGAGCGTGCTGAACATCATCAAAAAAGACGTTGTCTTGGGCGTTATGCATGTCGGCCTTAACGCGTGTGAAATAATGCGTGCTTGTTTGTCTAACAGGATATGGATGCTTTGGATATGGATATGGAGACCCAGTGAGGTATTTCCTGTTAAATACGAGGTTCAGACGTGACATTTTGGGGCTTGTACTTTTTCTAGTAATAGCCAATAGCCTTCATTTTATGTGTTCAAATTGTATACAGACAAGGTGAGTCATCAGTATTTTAAATTTTGTCGAGTTAAATTTTGACTTGTATGCTAGCATATAGATGACTTCGAAGCTAACACATAAAATTGGAGTTTTGTGGCTTTTGGTTCATTGTGTAATGTGAGTCGTCAAAGCAGCATTTAAATGACACGCTTAAAACATAATGATCTTAATCAGCACATCTGCTACCTGCCATGGTAACATTTACTTAGTGTCAATCAATTAACCACCAAAACTAGTATTTGTAGCCTGTGAATGAAAGCAGACTTCCTAGTATTGTCAAGCACTTATTAAAATGCCTCCCCTGCTAACAGGGAACATTCTCAGAACGTTTGCTAACGTCCCCTTGAAGTGCTAAAGGTTTGCTAAAAAGTAACATTAGTTGAGCGTTTCACTGTTGTATATCATCAGAAATGTTATTCTTAAGTTGTTAGTAGAATGTTTTAAGAACGTTACTAGAACTTTCCAAAAACATTTTTAACATTTTTGTTACTTAATGGAAACGTAACGGAAACGTTCTTACACACTAAAATTGTTAGCTGGGTGTGTGACTGAGAACAGGGGCTGGGTGTTGTCGTGTAGTGAATTTGAGATGGGGCGGGTTTTCCTGCCAGGAACTCTGTTTGGGTAATGGCGACGGCATTAGCATGCCTCGCGCAGCGAGAGGAGGGCCACAGGCTGTGAGTGCCCTTATTTTCATTCCTCTGGCGACCGCGTGCACTGCGGGTGCAATTCAGATGCAATTCATTGGGGAAGTGATTTATCTGGGCAACCCTGCAGTTGGGGTCTTGCCACTTGAAATTTCTAAGTGCTATGACGTTCCCACACTTGGTGTTTGGTAGAGTGGCAGAGGAAGGATTCACACACAAAATCCCAGTTTTTAAACGTTGTCTTGCACTCGCAGAGTTCCAGACTCGGACCAGTCTGACCGAATCAGACAAGCTTTAATCTGGTTTTATGAAACTTTTTCAATTTTCACTTTTTGCTTGGAAAGAAAGTCACTTAAAGGTACAAGATATTTCTAACTAGATATGCATAAATGGCACTTTCCACTTTGCTTTCTAAGTTAAGCCTGTGTAATGATTAGCACTTTTTAGTGAATAAAATGATGGTTCACAAAGTTTGTTTGTATTTTACTCTATTTTCTCCATTTTCTGCTGTTTGTGGAGAAACCTGTCATGAAACGATATGTTGAAACTGAACGTGCTGTGATTGGTCATTTAACATCACATGTCAGTCAAACAAGCCCCTCCTCTGTGAGTAGTCAGAATAACTCGCAATGTGGACCAGACTTCGTGCCAGTTGTTAAAGGTGCTGATGGGACATTCAGTTTGTTTGTTAATTGAGATACTTGTTGTGGCTTTTATGAACCGTAAACACCTTTAAAAAACACGTCCCTGTTGTGTGTGCTTATTTATTTAACAATATTTAATGAAATGATTTTCATTGACAGACAGTGTCCATACATATTCATGAATTTGGTCTCAAACGCTCAACGTTCATTGCGCATTCCGATTGAACTTTTCCGAGACACTCTTTCAAGACAGACTGAAATAATAATGGTTTTGTGTAAGCTGTAGCAGTCAATCATTTGTAATACAAAAAGCCTTTGTGAGCGTTATTTGTTTTGCAGCTCTGAGGGCATCTACATCATGGTCTTACACCAGTTACTCTTAATAAACCTGTTTGTGTTTCGACTTTAAGAGCAGAGAAATGTTTCCGTGGTCGGTTTATTGATTTGCATGTCATCCCCTCTTCTTTGTTTCAGAATTGTGGTGATTAGCAGAGTTTTGTTGTTGGTGTACAGTCGCTCACAGACTGTTCTGTTATTGTTGTGCTTTTCTTTGCGCAGAACAAACATCCATCACTGTATTGCGACAGATTGCGCTGCCGAAGATAACTTTGCTTCTAGCAAGACTAATTTTGTCTTGTATGTAACACATAGTTACGTACAAGAAGGATTTGCATTGCTAACAGAATGTTTTCAGAACATTGCCTAACATTCTTTAAATGTTCTCTCCAAGTTATCAACTAGTTATTGGAGTACTGTTAGTAGAACGGTTTGAAAAGGTTACAGAATTTGAATAACGTTTATATAATCAAACATAAACATTAATACAAAGTCTGACAACTAAACATTATTAGAACATTCAAAATAACAAGAAATAACGTTTTGGTTACGTAATGGAAACATTCTTACAACCTAAAATTGTTAGCTGGGTTGGTGGTTTTCAAATGGTGATAAATATGTTTGGACCAACAGAACATCCATCATAATTGTTGAAGCCTGCGAGTCATTTTTATTTAAAATCAAGCAGCCTTCATTCATAGACATTATTATAGTCACTGTGAGATTTTTGTCCATTCATAAGAACACAAAAACGCAAAGTGACAGCAGCTTCACGCCGAGAGCTTTCGACAAGTGTACACGTCTTCAAATTTGTTCTGCGTCTCAGTGTAAAGTGAAGGAGAAACTCAGTAATGTGTCACATCTCGACGCCAACAGCCTGCGAATTATAAATCGATTTTGTGCTTCATTACTCCAGAAAGACAACAATTAGATCAAAATGTAATTAACCAGCAGATGCACATTATGTTGTGTTGAGTTAGCTAGAACATTATCATTAGTTTCTGTGTGTTTATGGAAAGGTCAGAACCGGCAGCTCTCTTTTCGCGGCTTATTTAGACCATGAAATAAAGCAGAGTATAAATCATTCGTCTGGCACTGCGCTATAATGGATTATGTAATGAAGTTGGCATTTTCATAATGTTTTATTGGTTTGTTTTTCCTACTTTTATTGAACCAGCACTCTTAAGTTAATTCCACCAGATGGGGTTTCTTGAGTGTTGAAAATGACTGGCGTTGATGCTCCTCGACACACAAGCCCATAAACCTTCGCTTATATATTAAACATGTATTTAATTGTAGCTTAACAGCCTCCATCTGTGTGTGGCTGAGCTACACGTGTGCGACAGTGCAGGTCTGTTGCTCTGTGTTGTGGTGGGGTAGTGCGGTATTCTTTGTTTTTGTATTGCTGAATGTTTCTTAGTCGCCCTCGCAAGTAAACGATGTCCAGCAGTCTTAGCAGTTAATATCCGCACTCATAAACACGTTGGTTAAATGTTAAACCTTTTGCTGTTGACACAATATCTACCATCATCCCAGCAAACGGTTTTAGGTTGTAAAAACATTTCCCTAATGTTTCCACAAAGCAACAAAAACATTAAAAATGTTATTTGGAAAGTTCTAGGAACGTTCCAAACGTCCAGTTTTTAGTTGCTGTATTAATGTTATTTCTTGTTTATAAGAACGTTATTTAAACTTTTAATTCTGTAGCGTTTTTAAAATGTAAAATCAAAAAGAACAATATTTTTGATATTTGATATGTAATGTTAAAAAAGTTCTACTAATGGTACTCCAAGAATGTTTTTGATAACATTGAGAGAACATTACCTGTCAGCTGTGATCCCGTCCAGCTTACACTAGCGTAGGAAGAAAGCATTTGATGGGGTCCTCAGGGGCCTCAGTCTCAGACACAGCCTGTGGTGACAGAGTTTAACACAAGGGTTCAGGTTGAAGAGCAGAGGGGCTCTCGAATACTTTGGTGGCGTGGAAACAATGCGAGGATGAGTGAGGATGAGTGAGGATGAGTGAGGATGAGTG
>JAZGTJ010019335.1:0-10964 GCA_036877575.1 Botia almorhae | reverse complement strand
TTTCTTTAAACTCGTGGAAAAATAAAGAATTGCTGCCGCAGAGGAAACCATGGCAAAGCTGCTGCCAAAGTCCACCAGCCATTTGATGTTTCTAGATAGAGAGGTCTACGTTTAATTGTTGCCCTCTCCGCCTTCGTCGTCTTGCTGGTCGCTCGTCCACAGTGTTAAGTTGTCTCGGAGGAGCTGCATGATGAGGGTTGAGTCTTTGTAGGAATCCTCATTAAGGGTGTCCAGCTCGGCGATGGCGTCATCGAAGGCGGTCTTGGCGAGGTGACAGGCTTGCTCCGGGGCGTTCTGGATCTCGTAGTAGAACACAGAGTAGTTGAGGGCCAATCCCAGTCGGATGGGGTGGGTGGGTTGCATGTGCTCCTTGCTGATCTCATGAGCTTCGTTGTAGGCCTTTTCTGAAGACTCCACCACGGTGGAGCGTTTCTCACCCGTAGCTACTTCTGCCAGGTAGCGGTAATAGTCTCCCTTCATCTTCAGGTAGAAGACCTTGCTCTCATGTTGGGTGTCGCTGCAGTTCTTGATTAGGAAGTTGTCCAGCAGGTTGAGCACATCCTGACACACGGCCTCAAGCTCCTTCTCGATCTTCTCACGGTATGCCCTAACCATTTCGATTTTTTTCTCGTTGCCGTCTGCCGAGGTTTTCTGCTCGATGCTGGAGATGACCCTCCAAGACGAGCGTCGAGCACCTACAACATTTTTGTAGGCGACGGACAACAGATTCCTCTCTTCATTGGACAAGGCCTCGTTCAGCTCAGTTACCTTTAAAGACAAGGCAAACAAAATACAGTTTGAGAAAAACTATGCACGAGATCCAAAACCTACACATTTAAATTGGAATTCGTGACAGCAGATTTAACATTACAACAAATATACATAAATTCCAAGCCTTAGTTTTTCAGTTGCGTAATGATAACCTTCACACAAAGCCTCATTGGATGCCTGACTGCATTGTGCAGCCATGAGGATGAGAAAGAGCTATATGCCAAGTGCAGTTTCCATGGCAATCATCTCATTTTGTAGAGTAGTCTAACTCTATATAACAAAATGACTGCTTCTATGAAGCAAACCAACAAAGCACCACCAACACACAACACACACCGGGGAGAAATCACTTCAGCCCTTCGGAGGGAGGGGGCAGGGTACAGAGAGGGGGCTGGGGTACGACGCAAAATGTTCCCACATACTCCCCAGGGCAGCTGCAGTGTAAGCTAAGACGATTGCTGTGCGGTGGTTCATGTGGCCTTCTCGTTGACCTTTTCTTCTGCCGTGCTGTGAAAATCATACTACGCATTTGCTTACACTATGTTTAAATAAAATACAATATGATTCCATAAAAATATTTATTAGAAATTGCTCAGTTAGATTGTTTATTGTGGTCTTCATCTTAGCTATATCGACCACAATGTCAAACCCTCTTTATGGTGTAATTACATAATATCAGAAGTTTTGTGTGTTTGTGTGTGTGTGTGTGTGTGTATATATATATATATATATACATGTGATGTGTCTCAGATCAAGGTTTCTGGTTTTGGATTTTGGCTTCAGGTTAAAAAATGATTGCATAAAATGCTTTAATAATAAAGACAGCACAGATAGGTGAGTGAAGATCAGAGCAAAAACAGAAACACTGGTCCCAGAACAGTAAGTGGGAACTCATAACGAAACACAGGCAGGAGGACATGAAAGGGTAACATGGTAACATGGAAAACATGGAAGGTGGAAGGAACACAGACAGCAATCAGCCTCAAACATGTAGAAATAAAAGCATATATGTAAAGAACTGCACAGTTAGCCCTACCCATATAGCAGCATGTAGCAAAATCTGGCTAACTAGATTTATGGATTTATGGCATTCCATTCTGAAGTTTTAACCTTGGCCAATGGCTGCTTGTCTCTTTGGGCCAAACGCATCAGGATAATTGAGGCGCCTGTGGGCACTTTCTCATAAGGTCTGTAGCTAAATGGGCTTTTATCTGTGACTGGAGCAACTTTAAAGAGTTAAACTGCTTTCAAATCTCACCAACCGATCCATGAATCTAAAAGGGTCTGTCCAGCATTTGGATACAAAACAATCCCTTCAAGGATGCAAACTTTTCATTTTAATAGTCAGTTGGGATTCAGACCAAGCCGCTATGTCTGTAACCCATTTCAGCAAAATTGATTTTGTGGATCTTGTCTGTAGATACGCTAAACAGCTAATGACTTCTTACACATCTGATCCACATTAAAAATGACCGAGATATGATACATAATAATACATTATGGCTGTCTGAGCTTTTGGTAAAATCACTGTGGATTACTGTAGGTTCCAGTAGCTTTATGACAATTCAATATGCTAATTATTATAATTATATGCTAAAATTATGTTGAGAAAGGCACATCCACCTGTCATGAATAATTAATTCAAGAACACATTTTAATGGGTGCAAGAAACAGTCAATCACACAGGACATACAAGAAGACCCGGTTGCCTCCCCTGTCAAAAGTATGACGTCAACATTGGACAAAGCAGAAATGAAGGGCCCTCAACCTTTGAAGGGCTGATGTCTCACTCAGGTGGGAACATATTCAGGATGCTGATGAGATTCCAGCAGGCATTAAATGCAGATGTGTCAGCCTCCACAAACAGCCCTAAGGCCTTGAATGATTTAATTAGTGTTCCCTATGCCCACTGTTAAATACAGTTAAAAATTTTAATGTGGTAATATAGACATAAATAAATCCTATGTTAGAGATACCATTTCTTTAAAATAAGGCTATGGGCTTGGATGTAATGCAATAGTGCAATATCCAATCCGAATCATGGACCCTGCTGCAATATGACAAGGATGGAAGATTCCAGAAGCAATTCTGCTGCCTCTAACGTTGGTTTAGAGAAAGTATCTTAATAACTGCCATATGTGGACATGAATTACTGTAAGATTTACTGTAACAAAATGATAGAATGCATGTGGAAAACCTTAACAGTCGACTTTATATACACTTACTAAAAAAATCAATATCTAAAGCTATCATGGTAATACACTATGCTTGTGTAATGAAGAGCAATGATAAAACACATATTTCTGATGCTAAATCAAATAATAGATACACTGCGCATATGACAATGAACATGCGGTATGTTGCGCAAAGCACCAACATAAAATAAATAAAATGCATACATGTTTGTTTAAATAAACGATGAAAAGCATCGCTGAAACAGATTTTAATACATTTGTGATATCGTCTCATTCATTTCTGTGAGGATTCGGGTAAGACAAGAGGCACCGCCCAAGATCCAGACCGTCTACACCAGATCCGCTGCACTCTCATGAATAAAGCACTGATTTATCAACACCCTAAAACAGCTATTATACGAAAACATATCAAAGGCACCCATCACATGTTCTATTTATAATATAAATCCATCTATGATCATTATAAACGAAGCATTTCCCGTCAGAGTCATTGAACCCCCACTCACTATACATGAAAAGATATCCATGAAGCTTATTCTTTTATGACAATTTGTCTATTTAGCGCTGGACAAACTAAAAGACCAGACTCACAAAATCCCAAGGGTACATTGAAAGAATGACTTACCGATTTCATGGCTGCAGCCATGTCGTCGTATCTTTCTGCCTGCTCAGCCAGCCTGGCTTTTTGAACCAGCTGCTCGCGGTCAACCATGTTGGATGGTTAGGGGTTGAACGATGTTATTTGTTTTGCAGGGAGAAATCGTAATGTGCGGTCTAATTCAATGAAGGAGAGCTTCTCTGCAGCTGTTCTTCGCTGTCTGCGCTCGTGCCGACGGGCCACCCTCGCCCCTCCTCACGAGCTCCAGGGCGACGTCAGTATTCTATAAACGTGGGTGCCTCACTCATGATGTAACAGTCCTTATATGGGAGTCCAGAGGTCAGATATCAGGGGTGATACTGGCACATCGGGGGTCTTTAAAAAACAAATGCAATATGGGAGAGTGAGTCAGCCCCTATTACTGCATCTGTCATCTATATACTGTATTGGGGTTGGCTTTTGAGGGTACACAGTTATGTCAACATTTTTAGGGTTATGTGTTTATTGTTTGCCCATGCTTAGAAATGACCCATGAAAACTCAGAATAAACTTTATTCCAGGTGTAGATGCACACACAGAATTTGTAGCGGATACATGACACAAGCAATAGAAAAATTAAATGGGATATGTAGATTAAAAAATAAACACTTGAAGTAAGTGGGACAGTTATGTACAAATGTGCATATCAAGTAGCCTAGTAGGCCTACAAGCCTGCAAAATAATAATACAGTATCTTGAAATAATATTTTAGAGAATTTATGTATAAGCTGTTGTTCCACTACTAACTAGCTAGCATTACACTAACTAGCATTACACAGTGTATCAGTTTGACTCTTATGACCTGACATGCAATGTTGGATCCTTGATGATAATGTGGTTAACAGCTAGCTCTAGTTAGGAACGGATTGCTCAGCTAATCACTGAGGCTGTGTGAAGTATAACTGAATCGAATTTTGTGAAACAGCACTATTACTGTTCCTCTAAGCTTTCTTACCACAAATAATGTATTTATGTGGAATTTATGTGGAATTTATTTATTCAGTACATATTTTCATGAACTATTAGTAAAAAAGTACTTTATTAATTGTTGGAGATGTCAGGTTTTCATGTAGATGGAGGGACATCATCCACATTTTTCCATTTTCACAAAAATAATTACAGTCATGTCGATTAGCTAGGCTATCTCTCTCAGTGCAACCAATATAGCAGGCATAGGGTATCGCAGACATAGGCTATACTGTCTGCACAGTGCTTGTGCAGACAGTGTAGAAAGGAATATCAGCTGGAATTTAGACAGTTGGGTGTATTGAGGAAGAGGACTGGAATTATTCGTCTGTGTATTTATATCCAGAGGTCTGAGGGATGCTACATCAGAAGACACAGAGTGGTGGGAATCAGAGAGGGAAATGTACGATCAAGAACAGGCGTCTCTTTGTGGCTCTTTTCTTCTACGGTCCTGCTGTGATGTCATCAAACCTTTCAAACAGGACAGATTATTAAAGAACAAATGAGTTTTCTTCTCATTCCTTAACTTTTAATGATTCAGAAATGTATACTATTAAAGTAAACCTGCAACATGACCATTTTATCACGCTGTCATTGTTGTCTTACATTTGCTGTGATGGGTCTCTGCAGGATGTGAAAGCTTCCCCTTCATGCAGATGACATAATCTGTTTTTGGGGAAATGGACAGTGATGGGTTTTATTATGTATTGTGACTTCCTCTCTTTTTAAAGACTAGTTTAAAGACTAGTACGTTCACTTTTACATTACTGCATATTTCTTATATTGAAATATTTCTTATATTGATTTATTGAGATATACATGGCTGTCGAGTTCTTGTGCCATCAGATTCTTTGCAGCCATTGCTTTGGAATGAAAGAATCTGAATATTAATTTAATCATCACCAGCAAAGTGACCTGAGATTGTGATCATAACCTAATTGTGATTATTGCTCACCTCAATTAATTACATTAATGTAAATTCAGTTCTGATGAATACCATGTTTTTTTAAAAGCTAGTGTATTATAGCCCTGATCATGATCAGTTCTTTGATTTAATAATAATCAGTTTTAACTATATGTGTCCTCATTTCACTACTTACAATGATGTAATTTTAACATATTTTTGTAATGTGTACATCCTGTATGTTGTAATTGCATTTTGTACTTTTAATAAACTTTATTTGACATTTAATGATGTTCACTACACATTCAAATGTTATATACACTGGTAAACTTTCATTTCACAAACATCGTTGCATTATAACAAGTTATTCAACACAGTAGCATAAAACCTTTAATATTTCATAAATAGGATATGTCAAGTCGCTTCAGATTCTATGGAGCTCAATCAGATTGTCCACCGCAGCCAACAGTACACTCATCCATAAAGTAGGAAACACTACACTGTGTAGTAACCTTTAGTAGTGCTGTCTACTTTATGAGTGACTGCACTGTACCTCTGAAGTTCCCGCCGTTTGTCTTTGTGGTCCAATCATCATCTACTTCCTCTTGTCTCCATGTGCTCCAAATGGTAATTTCACAGAAAATTGTTTAGCCTGTAAAAAATATTGATTAATTGATTAATCATATTGACTTAATTCAAATCATGTTTAAATATGGTTGGTGTTGGATGTTCAGCAGCCTTAGGTTTAAACTGATCACTGTTGAAAGTGCGTCACTGTTAACCACAAGCGTTTAGCATCCAGAAGTTTAGATTTTGTGTTATACTAAATACTAAATGTGCATCTTTAATGTACCCTGCCATAATGTGTACTGCCTACAGTTTTGCTGTTCCTTATAAAATATTATAGTATTTTAAAAATATATAGTATTTTATTAGTATTTTAAAACAGGTAAAATAATTATGATTAGATCCATGATAACATTTAATAACATTTCATTTGGTATTGCTTTTTATGAATAAAAAACAATAAAGAATAAATCTTGTTATCTAAAACAAATGTATATATTTATTAGTTTCGAGTTCTATGGATTTCATTGTATCAACATTTCACAATAAGCAGGTTATCATATACTATACATACTATACGATACAATTACTTATTATTGTAAACGAGTAGACTCTAATATCTGTGCAATATTTTAAGTTAAACTGAAGAGCAGTAACTCACCATTTCTATGCCTGCTTGTTCCCGGAAACAACAGAGAAAAGACACAGAAGTTGACGCCTTTTAAAACTTTTTAAGCCACATGGTACAAACCACAGGAAGAGGCCCTATAGGTTCTGCTTGAAGATGCACAAATGCACAAATGCACGCCTACCGGACTACAGAAATTTTTGTTCTAAGTGAGACTGAAAGCTATTTCCTTTTAAGGGCATTTTAACTGATAAAAGGTACATCAGAAATGAAAGAATAAAACCCCTCGGTCTTTAGCATACATCAAAATCACACAAAAAAGAGGAAGTTTAGTAACCATGTGATCCGATTGCATCAGGGTTCCACATAATCTAACACTGGATCTGTTTATCTAATATTTTTAAATATTTACAGTTATATATGAAACTATCAGTAGTGGATTATGTTACAGATTTGTTACAGATAGTTTATAGATTATCATGAATAGCTTTACAGTGCCTTCATTCTATCAAACACATTCATATTGGAACCACTTGTAGAGCTCTTTAGTTCCTGGGGGGAGGGGTGGTTGTTATGTCAAAACCGCACAGTTTCATTAGCACATTATGTGTACTTTGTGTCAAATATGAGGGTATAGTAATGTACACATTAGATTGTCATATACACATCTGTGCACTGTGCAGTGTAATTTAAATTCATAACATTATTCTTATTCTTTATTCATGCCCATATCTTTATATTAGACACTGGTAAATGTGAGACAATTATAGGCTTTTGGAAACAGTAGTAGAAAATATCAAATTAAATGTAAATTAAAATGTACCAGACAAGTTTGCACCAGCTTTTCTTATATTGCTTAAATTCACACACTTTTTACCCCCTAGCAGACGGTACTTTGATAAGCAGGTGGCATCTCATCTCTCTGCAGAATTTCCCAGAACACAATGTAGACAAGGTGGACTTGGTTGTCTAGACAACCAAACCTCAGAATCTTGTTTGACAAACCAGAGAAGGAAGTGGGGGGTGTGCAGAGACTTTTCTGTGATGTATAATGATAATATATAGTGTGACACGTCAAACATGTCAAACATGATTTACAGAGATGACTATTGAAATTTAACTGTGTGTTTCTTTAACCATGAAAACTTTTGATCCTGTAAAAAATAAACTGTATTAAAACACATCATCCCATTAACAATGTCTAACAGTGTATAAAAATGCTTTGAAAATTGTCTGAAATGACATTAACATTTCCACCACAATATAATTCTGTTACGTCTCAAATTATCTATTATGTTTGACTGCATTCTGTGATGGAAATTATATTTTACATGTTTGGCAATAATGTCAGATGCTGTTTAGGTGATGTTTAATAGAATTTTATTTCATACAAAAATAGAATAGAATAAAAAGTTTATATTTTTTTGTCTAATTTGACAAAATCACATTTTGGAAACAGCAAACAACAAAGATAAAGTGTTTTGAATCGATTTTCTTTCTAACTCTATAGCTTTCTTTGTCTGCTTGGTAGCTAAGTACACTAATATGTAAACAGTGCTGACATCTGTTTGTTTAAATGAAAATATCTTGTGCACAAAAAACAACCACCTGCTATAAGTAAACAATCAATAAAGTTGATTAAATATTGTTTAATAGAAATATTGTTTATTCAAAAATATGTATATCGAGTAAATGTATTTGGTGCACTGGCATTATCAGACCTTAAGAAAGATTGAATGAGGGTTGAATCTGAAGGGCAAATTGTTTGCCATATTTTTATCATAGTCACAGAACACTCATTTGAGTCATTTGCTGGGGTGAGTGTACAATATCATCTTTATGTTTATTAATGTTTTTCTGTGATGGTTAGGTTTACGGGTAGGGTTAGGTTAGGTTACTAACACATACAGTTTAAACAGCCATTACGTCTATGGAATGTCACCATAAAACGAGAAAACCCATAATGCATGTGTGTGTGTTCAGAAATGAATTGAACTAAAAATAACAAGTGCAGTGTGCAGTAAGTAACAGTGATCACGAAAACCAGAGACATGAAAGTTCCCATATAACATATTTAAACAAACATAGACCTACATCACTTTTTTTATATTACTATTATTAATATACATTTTCTTAGCGGAGTAGCATGTAAAAAATTGCATCACCCCAAACAATTCCAACAAGTAACCAATAGGTGGCAACAATATTAAAAGCTGGACCTAGACGTTATTCTATGAGAGTGTATTTAAATTTAATTTATCTCTCGATTCGTTAACCCCCACGTGTGTGTTTGTGCCATTATGCATTATTCATTTATCAAAATATTAACACAGCAGTGAAAAATGTAACTTGTTGGTATGTTACTTTAGTTTTACTGTCATGCTTGCTTAGCTACTACAACAATAATGGACAACAATATTCCCTTTTATTGCAGTAAGTGAGACAGGCAGAAATTTATCAGGTGGTAGTTGAAATACACTTAAAATCTGAGGTGGGTTGAAACTATATGTATCAGTGATGATAAATGAGCACAATGAGCAGAAAGGCACAATGGGCAGTTGATTGTTTCAATATTCTTTTAGAGATTGTCACCCCAATAAGATTTCTTTCTTCATTGGTATGCATAGGAGATTTCTTTCTACAGTGTATCTTTTGGGTTTTAGTCAATTGGGGGCATCTTTTGGTATTATGACTTCAGAAAAGAATAAGCCCACATTAATTTAACTGCATAGCAAAGCCTACTAAGTAGTGGTAGTAGTAGTAATAATAATAATAATAATAATAATATAGCCTACTTGCCTAAGACACCCCCCCCCTTCCGAATAATCAGACTTTACCTGCTACACGGTGGTCGTTTTTTGATGGGTCAACAAGCTCAACATGTCAAAACGTCCTAAACTGTCTGGTGCCCAGGGAAGGAAAAAACGAAAAGAAGAGGAGGAAAAACGCGACAAAGATAGTAACAAAGTTACAATTCTGATCTTGGAATTTAATGAGGTAAAAGTGACATGTGCACAGACAGACTTTCTTGCAGCTAAAACCATTGCATCTAACTATTTTGCCACATTTTACAGAAATCATAAAGTGGCAATAAAAATATCAACCCGTTTTAAATTATCTGAATAATATTACACTCCCTTAGATTATTTTACCTGCCTATCTGTCTGTATCCATACACCATCAATTAAATCCAAAAATATTAAAATATAGCTTTAGCATGTGTGGACAGAGCTGCTGTGACTGCATATTTACACAAGGTTTGCAACAAGAGTTAGTTGAAGCCAAGACCCACATTCATGTCACTGTAAGAGAAAGCCAATTAAAAACTGATTTGGAGGAAGACCTTTAATGCAAGTAGCATGACTATCCATGGTAAAACATGCTGTCGGTGGTTATAATGGGTTCTTTATTAACATAGTATATCTCCTGGTGCTGTGGACACAGACACATTTACATTTATTTAGCAGATGCTTTAATCCAAATTGACTTAACAAAGGATGAGAGCATTAAACATTTTGCCCTAAGAACCAACGAGTCAAGACTACAAAACTACATTTACAAAAGGGAATCGTATTCTGATGCTAGAAATGCTTTGTTTTGCATTTTTTTACATTTTGCATTTGTAATTATTCGCTGATTGGTCTCATCTTAAAGTTTACAGTAATAATTATAAGCATTAATAACATGATGAATTCTTTTGATATTTATTAAAAATCAAATGCAGAATCAGTGTAATTTGCTTAACATTATAAAAATTATATATATATATATGTGTGTGTGTGTGTGTGTGTGTGTGTAATAATTTATATATAATTTTATATAATATATGTAGATAGATAGATAATTTTATTATAGATAGATAGATAGATAGATAGATAGATAAATAAGCTTTCAATCAAATATTTTTGGACACAACATTGTTTCGAAAGAGCAAAATATTAGAGGCTTATGTATAGGAAGTCATGTATAGGAAGTGCATTGTTATTGGCTGTATTCTCAGTGGGTGGGTCTAGTCATTGGCGGAGGAGGGATTGTAGTAAAGGACACCATGAACTCTCAGCAGTTAAGTGTTAAGTGAGATGGATCGCTGGAAAGGCAGAGTTTATCATGTTACTGGAGCTTCAGTCGGAATCAGCGCTGCAATCGCACAGTTACTTGACCAGCATGGAGTGATATTGGCCGGTTGTGCCAAAAAACGTGAAGGAAATACTGGTAAAATTAAAATGTCCGATTATGTTGGTTTTAATGGCGTGTTCAAAGAAGATAAATGAAAGTTCGTGAATGATGTTTCTGAAA
>JAZGTJ010019334.1:0-10587 GCA_036877575.1 Botia almorhae | reverse complement strand
TAACATTTTTAGTGACATATATTACTGTTTTCAGCAATGTACAACATGTATATATCTGTAAACAACTCAAAAAATGTGTTTTAGGGTGTTGTGACCCTTTAAGGTGGCTCTACGTTTGGCCCTTACATTTGATTTTACACATGTTCAGAATCGAGCATGCCTGAAGCAGCGGCTCATTCCCTGTCTCAGGAAACCAGGTTACATACATAATCTAAGATGTTACCTTGGCCATAACAAAAGAAATCAAGATACAATGTCTCACATTTGTTACATATCAAGATTTTTTTTAAATAATAATTGCTCTGCTGTTGAAGTGTAACTTGTGTTACTCATACCCTCAAACAGATGATCAGTCTGACATGGGAGTCAGGCACTCTAACAAGGAGTGGTTACTATGTGCACAAGGTTACTTCTTTTTTTACATATAAGTTCTCCAGGCTTTGAAATGATCAAATGTCAAAATAATATTAAATATCAAAATCCCAGTGAGGTGAAGATGCATTAATTTCACTTTTAAACTTTGTGGGAGTTGCACAGATGTGCAATTGGGTGGTTTGTTCTAGAAACACTTGTGAAATGTGCTGAAATTTCATTTAGCCATAGTCACGTGATATGGGTTTTTTGAATCACACTTCAGAGCTGTTTTTCAGAGCCAGCCATCCCTACTACCTTACTGAGTGAGTTCATATTCTTTCTTACACTATTGTATGCAACCTTTTTGCCTACTTTTGGATTACATGGATTTCTGCTTCCCATGTTCACTTTTTGAACTGTTTGTCTGTTATTTGTTCATATTTGTTATTTGTCTGTTATTTGTTCATATATATTAGAAGCAATTAACCTGTTGTTGAGAGGACTCTCACCCTACTCCTGACTCCTTGTCTAATACCACTCTGTGCATTTAGTGAATTGACATACTGTATACTGCATATCGAATGGGTGAGTAATGAGTAAGTTATCCGTATTCCAGTTCAGTATTTAACTGTTGATTGCTATATTATCAGTCTTATGGGCCATGTCATATGTGCCGGCGTCCAGCCGGCGTCCAGCGCGTTCTCAACATTAGGGAACTAATAATGCCAGGACAAAAAGGAGAGCCTTTAAGAGTAAGTCTGTCTTCACTCTTCTAAAAGACTTTGACTGTATAGATTTCACTGTAGAATTTTAGTCAATGAGAACTTTATAACCAGACCCACTGCTCCGGGTGTGTGTTCACGGTGTGTGTGTGTTCACTACTGTGTGTGTACGCACTTGGATGGGTTAAATGCAGAGCACAATTTCCGGGTATGGGTCACCATACTTGGCCTCACGTCACATCCCCATCCCCCCAACCCCCCCATCCTATGTTATATTCCACTTCAAAACTTTGTCTATTCCTAGTGTAGAACACTGCAAAAAATACTACTAATTTTGTAAACACGAAGGGAAGAATCTTCACCACTGTTTAAGGGTGGAAGTGCTCTTGTAGGGTATGATTTGGTTTGCCTTTAAGGTTACTGTATATGAAATGGTCTGCAAAATCAGAACTTTCTATCAGAGCTTTTAAACATTTTACTGTATGGTGAACAAAAACCCTGAATTATTTAATCAAATAATAATTTATTGCATTTTCATGCATCAGACTTGGACACAGAGGGAGGATTCATGAGCAGAGTTTAATAGAGTGAAGCAACACATGGGCAAGGGTCAATGATGCTAAAAGTTTTATTTCAAACCATGTCGTTCTGAAAGTTCACCACATTAATGTTAATGGCATCTGAATTTGTTGCAATCACTAAACCATTCCAATACCATAACATAATTACTAATTTCTAATTGTTTTAGTTGTTGTTAACTGGATTTATCCAATAATTTGTCTTTGTATTGATGTTCTTTTAACTCCCAAACTGACCATGTGTGATAAACTGTGGAAGGTGTACTGCCACAACTATGAAGTTGTCAAGCTCTCTTGTGTGAACTCTTCTTTTGAATGCTTGGGGCTTTATAATACTGATTACAAATGCTGTAATATATTCTTATATTCTTTTATTTAAAATTCTTATTATTTGTCAAAGAAGCTCATCAAAGTTCAAAAGTAAAGCTTATCAAACTTGTATTCCACACTTGGTGATACTTCTACATTTTTCAGTTGCCATTTTTACTCAAAGTCACTTTGAGTCATATTGTGAATTTCCAATTTCCAAAATGGCTGTCAGTTGTTCTTTTACTGGAGTTTATTATTGTACACCTATTCTCAATCCTCTTATTTATGCTTTAAATTTCATTGAAATTCAGAACAAATTATTTTCCTTCTAAAGTTTTTCAGATAGAATGTTACAGATTGGTAGAAGGAAGTGTACGCCTCACAAATCACATGGTAATTTAGAAACTTTTCATGCTCAAACCCACGTAATTGTTAATTGAAATTCCGAGTACTTTGCATTATCCCAGTGAACCATTGGATCCCCTAGGTACAGGAGATGAAATTGCCATTGCTATATAAGCTGATTCAATGGAGTTATAAAATCTTAAATAAAATAGAAATATAAAATGTACTTTTATTTATTGTATATTATTATATGTGAATGTAATCATCTTTTCTTCAGTTGTTAGTATGTCAACATTCTGTTACAGAGGAGGCTCCCGCACCGCCTACTCCACACGACCAGGGAACCCTCACCTGAGTACTAACCAGTTTCAATTCTGACTCCATTTCCCATGATCCCTCATTCCTGGGACCGACCACACCCATACACACCTGCACCTCATTACACACACACCATAGTTCTCTGTGAAGTCTTGATCAAAGCCCTGCAAGGCCTTCGCCTCACACCACCCAGTAGTGTTACACCCACTCAAGCTTCCTCTGTCAGCCCTCGTCTGGCCTACCTGGAAAAATTAGACAGGAACCCCGCCAGATGCAAAGGATTTCTACTCCAATGTTCAGTCAGCAGCCAGCTCTGTACCACACAGCCACCAGCCGCATAGCCTTCGTATGTCCTCTGCTCACTGGAAGGATGCTGGATTGGGCCACCGCTGTCTGGAGAGGGGACGGGTCCACATTCTCCACCTTCAAAGCTTTTCTACAACATTTCCAAGAGGTGTTTGAACACCCTGTGGATGGGATAAGTGCTGGAGATCAACTCCTTTCCCTCTCACAAGGGAGAGGAACATCCGCAGAGTATGCATTAACCTTTTGCATGCTTGCAGCCCAGACAGTATGGGTTGAAGACACATTGAAACTTCTGTTTTGTAGAGCATAGAGCTAAGAACTCCAGTCAGAGTTGGCCTGCCGGGACGAAAAAGGAATATGGGTGAACACATCTCACCATTCAGATCGATAACTTAATCCGCTCCCGCCATCCATCCTGTGCTACATGCCTGAGAACCCAGCCTTCCCAGAACCAATGCAGCTAGGATTCCCTCACCTCACCCAAGAAGAATGTGAACACTGCAAGCAGAATTACCTGTGTCTCTATTATGGTCAGACCAGTTACAGTAAGTCAACCTGCCTAGTTTGACCACCATCCAATCCATGATTGGTGAATGATGACATCCATATCCTACCCTCTGCTTCAAGCATAAAGTTACCAATTGAGATTGTTGTCAAGAACAAGCCTGTGTCCACTACTGCCTTGATAGATTCCGGAGCAGCCGGAAATTTTATTTCACAAGAGTTCGCTCTTCTTGCACTTAATCTTGCACTAACTCCCTGTAACTCTCCCGTAGCAGTGGAGGCGCTAGACGGCTGCCCTCTCGGAGAGATGATCAGATTTTCATGATCCACTTACCCAATCACACCATTATCCTGAGATGACAGATACCCTGCCTGCGCACACACAACCCACACATTTCCTGGTGAGAGGGACAATTTACTCACTGTTTACACACTGTTTTTCAAGGATTACTCGTCTACCTGTTCACACTCAACAGGCGAAGAGCACACATGAATAAAACCTGCCTCCCAAATATGCAGACTTGACAGAGGCCTTCAGCAAGAAAAAAGCATCTCAACTCCCAGCACTCTGTTGACTGTGCTATCGACCTGGTGCCCGGTGCTACACCCCCAAAGGGAGGATCTTTCCACTTTTCAAATTATGAAATATGTATAACACAGAATACAAAATACATGGTATTATTGCAAATTGTAATTTACAGATTGTAATTGATTTAAGAATTTTAAGTTGACTGGACCGATCAATGGACATAATGGGGAATGGTTCCCACAGTCCTAGATAGAGAGGTGACCATGTGAAAAAATGTGAGTGTGTACCAGGGTGGAGCAGCTGTGGCAAAAAGGCCTAGGTGGTTCAGGCCTGGCTGGGCATGGCATGGGCCAATGAGGTTCAGGACTGGCAAGGACTGACTGGGCTTGGCTGTGGGCCCAGTTGGTTTAGAATCGGCTGGGGGCCATGGTCGATCATAGATGGCTCTGGGAGTTCAGGACATGGCATAGGTTTGGGAGGCTCAGGGTGTGGTATGAGCTGTGGACATGGCATGGGCCTCCTTAGAATGGGTACTTTTGTCAAAATTGGAAGTTACATAGCAAACATGTCAGGATCCTGGCTTCTGTCTAGTTTGAGATTGCGTTTTGCCAGGATCCTGACTCTGTCGTGTTACGTGTCAGAGTGCGAGGTTCAGACTCCACTCAATCTGTCTTAGTTCAGGTTCGTTTTGAGGCGGAGTCTAGACTCGCGCTCTGGGTGTGTGCTACGTGTGGAAGCACATGGCTAATTGCATATTCATTAGCCATGTGTTCTCCTGTCTTGCGTCATCACCCCGCTTCCTTGTTCCCTTGTTTACTCGTTTCTGTTAATGTCACGCATCTGTTGTTTTTATTTCCCCTCGTGTATTTATTACCCTCGTGCTTGCTGTCTTGTGTTGGTTCGTGTGGTTTGATGGTTGTCTCATATTGGTTCTACTCTGTTGTTCTTGTGCTTGTTTCTAAGCCCGCTTCAAGCTGTTGTTTCTCGTGTCATGTCTTCGAGCTTGTTGTGTCGTTGGTTGTTGCATTGCTCGTTGGTCTGCCTGTATCCTGTGTTCCAGTTTATGTTCCTTGTTGTCGTCGTGTTTTGTTGTGTTATGTTAGTTCATGTCTAGTGTTTAGTTAGTGTTTCCCTGTTTATTTTTGCAGTGTTTATTTATTATTCATACTTACTCTTTATTTACTTCATAGCATTTCCTAATTTACCTTTATCGTGATTTGTTCATTTATTTCTAGTCTTGCTATATTTTATATTTATCTTCTGATCACTGTTAAATTTAACCAGCATACTTTTTGTCACCCTCTCGTGGCTAGTTTATGTTCCGTTTGATAGCCTTGTTATTTGTTCAGATCTTGTAATAGACAAGGAAGACTAGAGTCAAATGGCCAACCACATTGAAACATGCTAGTATCATACTGAAACGTTCTAGCATCATGCTAATTGATTCTAAAACATGCTACTCTATCTATCCTTAAACTTTTAAGCTTTATAAACTACTACAATCTTAATTTCTTAAAACTCTTTAGATTTTTTTAACTTTTAGACTAGGGTTTCTCAAGCCAACATAAAATTTATTCACATACTTTACTCCTCTAGTTTCCTATTGTCACTTGGCTGTGTTCTTTATGCAAAATAAGCAACAGGGAGGTCTCCTGAGACATGTTACAAGTTATAAAAAATGCTTGCATATACTGGTGACCCAAAGCTCCTCTAAAACAACAGAAGCAGTGCTATCAGAAGTAAGTACCCGGCATATTTCAGGAAAAAATGCTAAGAAGGTCATTACAAGGAGTATTACAGAAGGTATTTTAATAATCCAATATCCGCTCTGTGTATAGGGGATCAAACATTTCTCTCACAATGATAAAAATGAATTAAGCTAATATATAGATTATGTAAGTCTGTTGTTGAATAGATCCCCAACTATCACTTTTAAGATTTGTTTGGTTTTAATTGCTTAATCTTTAAAATTGTCTATTATTTTTCCCTTATAAAGTTATATTTTTATTTGTATATTACTTTTCACCAGGGTTGTCCAGTCTTCCTTTTGGAAGGGCAGTGTTCTGCAGAGTTTAGCTCCAACCCCAGTTAAACACACCTAAACCAGCTAATCAAGGTGTTACTGGCAGATTGGGCATTTCCAGGCAGGTGTGTTGGGGCAAGTTGGAGCTGAATTCTGCAGCACACTGGACGTCCATGGCCAAGCAGGGACACCCCTGCTTTTCACAATACACATTCAAAGCAGCTTTACAGGAAAAAAAAACATCCTATAGTGTTTTTGGTTATATCAAAGTCTTTGTTAAGCAGTTTAAAGAAATTTCCTTAATATCTTGATGTTTTTGTCTTTAGGCCCTCATTGAGCAAGCTAAGGCAACCAGAACAAAAAACAAAAAACTTAGGTAAAATAAACAATTCTGGGTTAATGGCAAATAAAACACATTTTTACTTCATGTTGTTTGAAAAGCTTGGGCACATACGGTATGGATTGTTCAGTGTGGGATTTATTCTGTACTGTGCTATCATAATCCTTAATGCCCTTATTATTCTTGCAATATGTTTGGAAAGGACTTTGCACCAGCCCATGTATATTCTGATTTCATGTTTGTCCATTAACTCTATGTTTGGTACAGCTGGCTTTTTTCCAAGGGTACTGGCAGACCTGCTGTCTGATACACACACAATCTCATATGATGCATGTCTCTTACAATCTTTTGTAATTTACTCATATGCAGCAAATGAGTTTACAACATTAATGTTAATGGCATTTGACAGGTTTGTTGCAATCAGTAAACCTTTACAATACCATAACATAATTACTTCCAGGGTTTTAACTGTTTTAATTTTTATAAACTGGATTTCTCCAATGATTTGTCTTGGTATCTCTGGTTATTTAACTGCCAAACTAACAATGTGTGGTAACAAATTGTGGAAGGTGTACTGCCACAACTTTGAAATTGTCAAATTGTCTTGTGCAAACACTATTATCAATAACGTTTGGGGTTATTTCATAGTGATTATAACCGCTTTTATCCCTTTAATTTTAATTATATATTCTTATGTTAAAATTCTTATCATTTGTCAAAGAGGCTCATCACAATTCAAAAGCAAAGCTTATCAAACTTGTATTCCACACATAGTGATTCTTTTAAATTATTCAATTGCCATTATTTCTGAGGTCACCCTGAGTCGGGTTGTGAATTTAGAATTGCCAGTAGGACTGTCGGTTGTTCTTTCATTGGAGTTTCTTATTGTACCACCCATCCTAAACCCTCTTGTTTATGCTCTAAACTTCACTGATATTCGTAGAAAAATTCTTCAACTTGTAAAGGCATCCAGGTAGATGCGTAACTGATGCAAGAAATGTTACACATAATGTTACAGAGTGATGAAAAGGATTGTAAACCTCATCAATCAAATACGTTTTATATTCAACTCCAGGAAAGGGGTTGAACATAAAAAAAACAAGGGGAAAGAAAAAATATCCTTTCAAAATCAAATTTTGCTTTCTGTTTAAATAAATTTTCTTTTTAAGTGTTCATATGTCATTTTTCTTCATACATTCTGGTATATCAATTTAATTGTACACTTATTGGCAGTTATTTTTATCAGTTGTATCTGTCCATATATCAACAGATTTATATACAGAAAATATAAATAGTTTTACATTCATTTCACAATTAAACATCAATCCTTATTTTATAACTAATTGAGCCAGACAAACTAGGGTGCATTTTTACAGCCAACTATGGCCGCAATTATATTGTTACCAACATAGTTCAATGATCTGGTGGCTTCTGAAGTCATAGTTTAAACAAACTGCTATTTAGTGGACCTAACTAAAAAATAAGTCATTCAACATGCAATGCATTTAATATCTCTGATTCTATCTGTATATATTTATTTTACTATTTCATTATATATGTTGTGCGTCTACATTGAAGGCACCTGTGCAACCTATTGGATACACCAAGGAAACTCGCACTATGAGATAAACATGAGTAAACATGCAATAACAAATCTAAAAAGAGGGGAAAGCCAAGATGGTGTCTTGTTTTAGTAGATCAGTTATTTGCATCCTCTTAAATTAAGAAGAAATTTTGGTCAGCGACTCTTTATAAAAGATGTCTTTATATGTAAATTTATATATGTTTTTATTACAGCCACTAACTACATCCTCTTCCTAAATAAACTAAAGATGTTCCACTCTTTAAATGACACCAATGCCAACAGCAAAACCACTTTAAAAGTCAGAAGCATCTCTGATTTCAGTGTTTAGATGAAGGCTCAGATAAACTTTCCAGGACCACAGAAAGGTCCCAGGAAGGGACGTGCACATAACAAATATGCCTCAGCCATTTAGCATATGCAGACATTGAGACATAAGAAGGTGCCTTCCTAACGAAGCTCTATCAATAGGTAGGTTGCTAGTGTAAATGGGGCCCCTTAAGATAGCAGGGGTTTTTGAAAAAACCTTGTTCAAAAGCACTCTTGAAGGAGGAACCCAATTCAACCAGGCAGTGACTTAACGTTATGTAAAATGCTAAGCTAAAAATCAAAATCAAATCAGAGCTTGACAAGGGCCTCAACAGGTTAAAGTGAGGAGAAACGCTGTGTCGCAAAATGTTTCAAAACCGACCAATTAATTCTAGCACGATTGCAGCAAATGGCAACATTTGCATCTCACATCTAAAGCACGGCTGTCTGTACCAGTCTGTACCAGTCGTACAGCAAGTTTGCATTATTTTAAATAAATTTAGGAGCAAAATCTTCATGAAGCTTTTTTTACTATTGATGTAATTTCATTTTTTTATTTTATCTACATTTTGATTTTTCTTGTCTATGTAGTATGCGTTATAGAAAAATAAAATGTCACCCTGTGTTATTTGTTTTTCCAATGGTTATATATGACCATTAAAACAGTATGAGTGGGTTCTTATGTTTAAATGGCAATGTGTTTTGAGTCTGATTTCTGTTGTGAGAAACACCATGAAAGGTCTTCCTTTCTTCCCCTTACTTTATTAAAGCAAATGCTTGTTTGTGGTTCTGTCTTATTTTTATGAAAACACATCAATAATAAAATAGTACAGTAATGCAATCCGCAAACTTGCTGCAATCCTTAATTTTTTTTGGGTTTGAAGTAAAAATAAACATTTCAGCAAATGCATAACAGATCAGTATTCAAAACTGGTTCCTTACCGTACCCTGATTCGCAATGATAAGTTTATACAATTGATTTATAATTTGAGCTACCATTTCAAATTTCATAGAAAATATCATTTTGACTTAATTTGACTTCAACATACATAAAAGTAAGTAACCTGCAATTTTAGTATTTAGAAAGTAACCTGCAAGTTTCCAACAGAGAAGGCAATAGAGAGGCAAAAGTTATGAATTACGGCTTTAAACATCTTTAAACATTTGCTTTGATCCAAAGCAAGATTTATGATATATATATTACACTAGTACACATATTCCTTGGGAATACCATACCATGGGGAACCCATGACTTTTGCACTAACACATGACTGTGCTAACACAGTGCTCTAGTAATTGATTGGGGGTAATTGAGGTTTAGGGTATGCATTGTAATTCTTTCTCTAACAATCCTGAATTGATTCTTAAAACTTTAGAATCAATTCTGTGTTAAATCCAAATCACGGTTGAGCTTGTACCAAACAGAAAAGTTTACAGAGGCACATATCTGTGCGAAATCAGTTCTTTTAATAAAATGGACAAACTACAATCAGCTATATGTGTTGATTTTTATCATTACCTTATTTACCTTATATAATTTTTTGTCTTATGCAGTGCACATCCTCAGACACAGAGACAGGCTATTCTGCAGGAAAGCAAGACCTCACACTTGCAGAACAGTACTAGCAACATTTTTGTGAAAGGTAAGGTTTATACTAAAAGTGGCTAGATTTGTCACTATGCTTTTTTGTGGTTCATTATGAAACTTGTGGGACAAAATAAACGGGGGAGTGGTGCTCCATAATTAATGAGAAACACTGTCGTGGCCAAAAATATTGGCACCCTTGCAATTCTGTCAGAAAATGCAACCCTTCTCTAGGAAAATTGTTGCAGTTGCAAATGTTTTGGTACTCACGTTTATATTTTTAGTGTGGAGCCAGTATATCTGTTCTTGTGGGAAAGGTTTGGTTCCGGTTTATCTAATTAATGCAGCCTAATAATCCCTTAAGGGATTTGAGTAATAAATCCATGTGACTTCCAATGTTAATTTTTCAGTGTCTGGCTTCCATAGCATGTGTAGTAGTTTTGATATATTTTTAAGCTGAAAAATTCAGTTTTACAAATATTATGCCTTACCGTTTTATTTTTCTTAGTACCCGACATATTATCAAATATAATTGGTACCATCAATTTTTCATCAATAAATAACTATAAATCATTATAATCAAATCTGTTCATATCCAAGACAGTTACAAATTGCAGCTTTAACGTGCCAGAGGAGAACTGGCTTACTGGGAGACTGCTGACGTCTAACTTAACCTAGGGCACTGATCATCAACTGGCGGCCCGCGGGCCGAATTCGGCCCGCTGAGCCGTTCAATCCGGCCCGCGACTGGATTCCAAAATTGTGAGGATCAAAAAGAAAATA
>JAZGTJ010019332.1:0-10965 GCA_036877575.1 Botia almorhae | reverse complement strand
ACAGTCAGAAATACTGGGCAAAAGCTCGTCCAGACACGGCCGTGATGACAGACTCAAATACTTCAGCTTCCTGTTCTCACAGTTCAGCTAAGCGCGCGCAAAATGATAGATGAAAATTTTAGATGAAAATACATTTTTTAGAAATACGTATTTCTTTAATAAAGTCAGTGACATGAGAAAAGAGTTGGTGAAGCACCTTGGTGGCCAGAGCCTCTGCATTCTCCCGGCAAGATTTCTCAATCTCCAGCTGCGTCTGCAGTACGTTCACCTCCTCGATCACCATTTGGGAAACTATGAAGAGCAAACATTAATGAGAACATTAATAAAACACATTCATAGTACAGGAACGCACAGAAGGTCATATTTACATTCCAATCTTCCAGAGTGATGCAGATATATATGCTATTGTCATGGAAATAATGGTGGGAGAGTTATCATGTTATGCACATACATTTTAAACAGTACTTCCTGTTCTGAACATCAAACTGACTCCTACACAGTTCACTACCTGTGATGCCCAGCAGATATTCACAAAGTCTGCCGTTTAGATTGAAATGTGTAACATAGTGTGTAACATACAGATTGTGTCATCCAGCAAAGCAGAAAATGAACATATCAGAAAATTACGTCCCAGCTAACAATTTTGGGTTTCAAAAACATTAAAAACATTATTTTTAAAGTTACAAGGACGTTTTTAGACGTTATATTAACATTATTGCTTGGTTATATGAACATTATTCAAACATTTTTAATCTGTAACTTTTTTTAACTGTTCCACTACCAATTTAAAATTAAAATTTTTTTGATATATGATATATAATGATTAGAAAAAAAACTTCTATAAACATTACTGCGAGAAAGTTGTTATGATAACTTTAGGGGAACTTTGAACATTCTGGGAGCTTTGAGGGAACTTTGAATGTTCTGGGAATGTTTCCTGTTAGCTGGGGTGACATTCGTGGTCAGTACCACTGTGAGTTTAATGAAATGGTAAGTTATCTGTTACATGTTCACAATGGGAACTATTTCCCAACCGTTTGGGTCTCATTGACACACTGGTGTTATAAAGCGCCAGTTCAGTAACTCTAGACGCCACATTGGTCTCTCAGATAGAGGATTAGATGTCAGAGCCCCCCGTGCCAAAGAGGCTAAACAAGTCACTTCAGATTCTTTCTAGAATCACAAGCAACATCTCGCTACATTTTTAGGTAATTAAAAAAAGAACAAGCCAAAAATAAACACGACAAACAGTTTTTCAGATAAAAGGAAATGAAAGTTAACTATTGTTTGATCAGATGTCATCTAAAGACCCTCTCTGGAGACATGGGTATGTTTCATCTGTGCCTCAGAAATGACGCATGCGAGGAAGTCGGTCTGTATTATGCATGTCTCTATGAAAGGCTGTTGAATTATGCAGTAGTGATGCGTCTCTCCGCATGCGGTCACAGTGCAGTACATCAGTCTGCCTGGACTCCAATCCTGAAAGAAATATTCCCACTCATTTTCCTTCTGTGTGCTAACATACTGTACAGTGTGATCATGGAAAACTGGATGTTGTCAATGCACGCCCTCATTTTGAACTCTTACTGAGGGAGTGTTTCATAAAGCAGATGGTGACATCACCTCACAAGAGCACATTTTGTGGCAGGAATAAAAGCAAACATGCGTGACGCATCTTTAAACAGAGTAATATTACCAGAAAGGGAGTGAAACATGAAAAAATAAAACCCATCCTGCTGAAAAAGACCAATTTAGACCAAAATTTACTAACTGGTTTGGTGATTAACTGATGGACCTGCAAAGTTGTTTTGATTAAGCTAACTTGCTGGTTAAGCTAGTTAAGAAAAACAGCGCATGAAAATCTTTCAATTTAGTCAAGTCTTAGCGTGTAACGTAACGTAACGTAACACCAGATAATTTGACAAATTCACACTGTCCCACAGGATAATCCAAATTCAGCAGGTTTACGACACTAAATTCTTTATCAGCTGTTAAATATGCAGGATGGGCGACTCTGCGGCAGAGCAGCCCCGCACAAGAGCCAAAGAGAGAAAAACAGAGAGAAACGATAAGAGCTCCTGTTTTATCAACTGTTTGTAACTAAAATCCAAAACGTTCTCATGCATTTATAACATACTATATTTATGTAATAAATATACTATAAAAAGTAAAAACATTTTCTAGTTATACAGCCAGTGACCCAGGAAAAAAAGTCATACTTTCTGTAAGTAAATTATTAAGTTAATAGGTTATGGACATATATCCATTAACTTTTCTTATAAATCCTGAATGTAGGTTAAATCATATATTCTGTATAATTCTTATTGTGATTAAAAACTGTATCATAATATTTATATACAAGAATAAACAAAAATAGATGAATATCACACAATGGCACATTGCTGCCTGCTTTAAATTCCAGTCAACTAACCAGAGCTGACGTCTGTATTAAAAGAACACAGATAACCACTCCTAGCCCTTCACAAACTAAGCATGTAAACATGAGTCAGTGTGGGCCAGGTTGCACGTGCTGCCCATGAAAATGAAAAGCAGGACAATAAAAAGGGGCGTGGCTCCCTCACTCATCTGCTCGACTCATTTGGCTTCTAATGGCTGACCGGCAGAGCTCTGCTTCTGGCCTTCTTCTGTCTGTGAATTTGAGGTCAGCACGTACTGCTGCCTGAGCGAAATATTCTGCTCTGCAGGATCCGCCGAACGGAGCCGCAGCCTTAAAGTAACATTTCAGCATCCTGCGCGGGCAGGAAAATGCTTCAAACAAGCATTTTGTCTGCCACTTTAACGCAATGTTAGCCTAGCATTAGTCTAAAGCACTTCCATCCTGATTCTGATCACTGCGATTAAGCTCTTTTAATAAATCGCAACAGCACAGGTTTAATCACCCTGCAATTTTGGTTTCAACTCAAGTCGTAATTGCGTGTGTGCATGCAACCCATAATCTATGTCGATCCAAAGGCAGATGCGTGGACTATTAAAACCCAAGCAGCAGAAAAAGGTGAAGTTCATTTTTACACACAAATATATCAAATAAAATATATATAGAGGTAAATAAGTCGAATAATGGGGGCTGATAGCTTAATACAGCTATAATAAAAAATTTTCATTTGCATAAGTGCAGAGGCGATTCTTAATGAAGCTCACTCGGGCGTCTCAAAAAGGTGGTGGGAGACAGATGCTGCACCAGACACAGAACCACTGCCTCCCAGATACTCAACAGCATTTCCCCTGCAGCAGCCAATCAGCAAACAGAACACCGACCAATCACGTGCCACCAGCACAAGACAATTGTCCTGTATGTCAGCAACTAGGCCAAACTACAGTGACACTTGCTGTGTCATGTTAGGCACAGCAAAAATGCGCAGATGAGCTGCCTTTAAATACGAACAAAACACTCCAAAAACACAATACAGTGCAGGCATGTGGATCTGACAATAACTGAGAAGGTAATTGTGAAAAAATCGTGAAAATACGCATGCTGTGTATGTTATGTTTAGCCAAATATATATCGTTTCCACAGTTCATATTTATGTCATCTATTATTACTAAATAATATGTTATATATTATATCACTAAATCAAATTAAGGATAATTTGCATTTCAGAAATGAGATAAGAGGGCATACGGTGTTTGGCATAAACTACAATAGAAGGTTGAAAGGCATTGGCCTATTCATTTTCTACTGATAAATAATTCATAATTAGTGATTTTTAATAATTTAGTGATATAACAAGACAACAATGAGAGCTGAGTTCAGCCTGCTCTACAGCCTGTCTCCCTAGGGAATGTCTGACAATTCCAGGACACCAATAAAAAGGACTGCATATATAGCCTAAAAGCAGCAAGAAGCATTATACACTGCAGAAATATATGAAACCAGTCTGGAACACAATACAGATCAAAATAATGTGTTAGGTTATGTAAAAGCCAACATCAAATGGGTTTCTAGGTAAATATATACGACCTGATATCCCACAAGACTTTATCACTCTCAACACATCTTAAAATATTCTTTAAAAGTGCATATCAGTTCACACACACGTGCAGGTATAAAGTAAAACAATACTATTAAATACAAAGTCAAACACATCTAAAAATAAAAAGAGAAATTTGATGTAATTGCACTAGAGCAGAAAGACTCTAGGTCTCTTGTCTTGGAACTAAAATGTTATTCCTAAGAAATAAAATATGCTTTAGAATTAGCTTTAGCTTTAAAAAGTCATTAAAATATTCAACAATGCAAGAAAGTAACATTTAATTACTGAATTCTGACTGCACTAGTACACACACTTTATACAAAGATACATCATACACCTACAACAGCTCCAGAATTTCAGTACAAAAGTTTAACTTTCTGTCTTGTATGTAAGTGAAAACCAGCGAAAGCAAAGCCTATTTTTGCTATTGTAAAGATGAATTAACATTTTCTCACCTCAGAAAAAACTCCTGATTCTTTTCCTAAGGCTGGCAACTGCTAGAGTGTTGTCAGAGTGCTAACAAATTAGTTAGTAACTGCAGACGGGTTTCCTTACATATCACGAAGTGGAAGCAGGCAAGGTTATCTTGACACTAATGCATGTCTATGGTTGGCTCCCATGGTAGCCATGGAGACTGGAATACTGTTAACACCTAAGAATAATGGCCCATTCAGAGGGGCCCTAAGCTAATGTCATGATGATATGGGTGAGTGAGGTGACAGGAAATGAGATAAGACAACACCGAACTTGAGCCAAGCCGGGACAACCTCACCTTCACCTATATGTAAGAAGTTGGTGTGATCAGTTCATGAGGTCACATTTGCTGGACAATTACACAAAATAACCCTCACAACCTAAAACAATAAAAACTAGGAAGACAATAACGATGTAATGGTAGAAATAAAGCCACTTTATTTAAAGTCTCGAAAGTCTAGTCTCGAAATGACCTTTCTAGCAAAGATCTGAACAATCATAATTAATTTTTTCATGAGTAAACATGCTGTGTGGATATTAAATTGATGCGAATTTTAAGAATTACGGTGTAAATTCTAGGTCTGGCATCCATCAGCCTTCCTCGTAACAATAGCTGGTCTAGAAAAGACATTATGCAGTTGGTCTTAATCTAGAATATTCACATATTCTTCAAGAATATACTTTTCGTAGTATATATGAACTTCACATGCTATTGTTGCTGTGTAAAGATGAAACTATGTTCATAATTGTATGCATTTATGAAAAACAAAAGTCTGGGTGGAGCTAATTCTGAGGCTGGATCTGAACTGTGGTCTGCTAATTTGTGGTCTACACAGGGTTCAGAAAAGAGGACGATTTACTGCAGCTCCACTAATGACGAAGTGACTATGAACTGCATTTCTAATATTATTATTTCAGTACTGAATGACAAGCATTCCCGATCAACAGAAATCTAGAAAATAGCAATCACAAGAATTCGTAATTAATGGGTTTACCTCGTTTAATGTGCTTGAGCTGTCTTTCAGCTTCATCTCTCTCTGCTGTCAGTCTCTCGCACTAGAACAGAAAAGGTGTCGCCATATACAGTAAGACCGATAAATGCAACGTGTTTTGTTAAGAAAACATGATAAATTACATAACAAATGTCCTGAAAACTATAAAACAATTACATTTCATAACCGCAAAATCACAGTCAAAAACACATGATCCCACTACAGTACTAGAATCTAGAATAAGCAATCTAGAATCTAGATATCTAATGAATCTGCCCCTCTGGATCTTTATGTGGCCCTAATAAACACTCTATTAGTTTGAAAGGCAGATTGCTTGTTAAAACTTTAATAATTAAACATGAATAAAATTAAAACATAATTAATAACAAATATTAAACAGAAATATTAGTATAGATCCATTAAAACCATTGAAAGCACACTGCCAAGGGTAAATTGGGGGGGTAACATCCTTACAACCAAAAATGAAATGTAAAAATAATAAATGAATAAATAAATCATCTTCAACTGATGCTCATTATTGCATGATTTGTTTGCACTCTCATCCGAAACACAAACGATGCCCGGCAGACGCTGTCAGATGAAAAGGGTGTCAACCTTCGAATGAATAAAAGAGAGGCTAACACACATATCTTCAGCTGCCATTTTCTCATTTCTCTCTTTGCTGAGCTCTGTGTATGTTCATGAATAGAGATCATTTTAATAGTGCGAGCTGAACGTTTGATCGGACGGAAAGCGTTTATCCTTTTATGCATGCAGCATCTCACCTCGGTGCTCTCCTCGCCGGCCTCTCCCTCATCCGCTCTGCCGGCCTCCATCTCACTCACTGCTTACAATGAACAAGGTGGTCATTCATAAAACAATGCATTCAAAATTTCCAAAACAATCATAAATGCTGTTTTCCTTAGCAAAATTGCTGTTATTCAAAAAGGGCCAGGCTAAAAACAAAATCAGTACCACAGCCGGTAGACAGCCGCCCAGCATCCATCCCCTCCATCCAGCAGCAGACTCAGCCGGTGTACCACCCGGGCGGCTCCAGGAGGTTCCTCCTCCTCACCCAAATTACGAATACTACTACGGTAAAGGGCTGTCTCATGAATATTAATCAAATTGCGTGACGTTCGGCAAACGGGCTTGTTTGATTTGCTCACAGGCGGCGAGAAATTGGCTTATGGATATTCATTTAGGGCACGTGACAGCGCGCTCACGGCGGAGCTCCACCCCTAGGAAGCGCCACCGAGCTCCGCTGAAGATGCGTTGCAGGGCAGCTGTTATTTGCAATGCGTTGGCCAAGTAGTTGAGTATGTATTTTCACGATAGTGTGATATTCTTTAGCCTTAACGTCTGTATGATTTAGTTTCACACTTTTTATAACTGCCATTTCTGCATGATACATTATATTTAGCTCACATACAACACGATATGATCCATCACAGTTACCAAACTTGTCACCCCGCCATATTCATACTTGCCTCCAAAGCAGATGCACATTTTAAAGTACAACAGCAGTAACCCTTTCAGGTCAGTTCTTCAAACCTCATCGGTATAGAATGGATCTGTTACCTTCTGTTTACCTGTAAATGCGTTAACTCTCAGATGTTAAAAGCATTTGGACTGAAACCTAATACACTCGTCCATCCCATCACTCCTGCACTGTTTCAGTCATTCTCATGTTTTTTCGTTTAGTTTCATTATAGTGTTTGTAATTCTCAGACTTCCCAGAACGTTCCTCTCCCATCCCGTGCTTGCGCAATAGTACCACCTAGTGTATCCGTGTATATGATGCATTCACTAGATTCACTTTACACGTGGCTCAGCAGACGGGCCTTTAGTAAGTTGCTCTGCATCTCCTGATTGTTCCGTATTCCAGTAAGGCCGGTGGAGACTGTTTCTTGTTAATGCACAGCTCCGATGGCATTTAACAAGCTAATGCAAGGCTCCAGTCCTTCCCACAGGTTTACATAGATAAGTGAGCCTTCTAGTTACAGAGCGGTGCTAAAATACTAACAGTAATCACGATGGGCCAAGGCTGTGTTAATGCAATGGACAGCAAGAGCTGTAACTCAGCACCATGAGCAGTAGTGCCAAGAGAATTAGACAATTAGACAGTAGAATAAACAGGTGTGACATGTTTGTCATGTATATCTATCTGGTAATGTTAGTTGACAGATGTGTAACAACTGTGTGGGCTGAATTTTCACCGTGTAACTGCAGCTTTTTCTTTCAGTAAATTCACTGACTCAACAAAAATGGATTTGTCATGCCATATAAAAGAATTACATTAAGCAAAAAGTGTAACTGAATATGCACCTAAAATATACATTTTCTTCTTGACTTACATATCAAATAAAATCTGTAGAGTTGTGGCAGAAACTGTGCTTCATTTTTGCGCTTGTGGTTAATGTGGACGGAATATTCCGGAATGAACAGCGCACAGAATCCATCTGTTCTGTAGGCACATTCATGTATGTATTTTTCCATAATGATTTGAGATGATGATGAACGTGCTGAATGAATTTGTGTGGCAGGAATGTTCGGGAATGAAAAGATTACACACAAACGCACCGTATCAAATCTCTACCTGCGTTCTAGGAACTTTCACACACTGTGTTCTTTGTTTTCCTCACAGGGGAGTGTGGCTTAATTACCACAAGTCTGTAGAATGTGAAGCCTGATGGATTAAAACGTGTGGTTTCACAGCAGTAGCGCACTTGTTTTCCTTTGGCTGTTGCTTGGCCACAAGATGTGCTTTACTCTATAGTATGTAAACATTTCTCTTTTAGGTGCTCGGTAAATCTTTCTAGGAAATTGCGAGGCTTAGTGTGTTACAGTAAATACTAATGTGGCATTCTAAGCAAAAATTAAAACGTTTGGTTACTAAAGTTGACTAGTTATCTCAATTTAGTAACACTCAAGTATTTCTTACAACATGTTCACTCCAAAAGTAAAAGAAGCTTTAAAAACAAGATTTTTATATGTTATGCATGGATAGCCTCAGTGAATTGTTTTTGATGGATGGCAATTAATCAGTTCTTTCTGATTAATCCAATCAGATTTAAAAGTAAAGACGATAATAAATGACGCAACCAGGTGAAAGAGAGCTCTGTTTGAATGAAATGAATGTTGACAAATCTCAGACTAATCTTAACGTTGTGTTTGCATTAAGATTTATACTGATTTAATGTATCGCTAAGAACACATTTTAACTACTGTATAGTCATCAGTATTTCATGTTACTACCAAATTTATTTTAAATGTGAAATTTACATTTTTGAAGTAAGAGAGGTCTTACGTGTACGTTTTGTAACAAAGATTTTAAAATGAAGTCTTAATATCCTGCTAATAATGACATTGGATTAATTTCGTCATTGAAAATCTCTTTTGAAGAAGTCGACAGTTTTGTTTTCGCTCCTTTTAAAGACGTCGGTGTGGCTTGTTAACACAAACATGATTAATCACTATTTGACTGTTGGCCTGTTAAGCAAATATTTGGCATATTAAAGCCACTGTTTTGTAACAGTGAATCAGCAGAGGATGGTTTTTAAGATATGACCAGACATTCCCTCCCTATTGGAAGAGCAAATGAAACAGAAGGAGTCCTATAGTATTTACTTTATTTTAAATTTAGATATTTTGACCAGCATTTATAAAAGTTGTTACACGGATTTTTGATGATCAGTTTAAAGAATAATGTTTCTGACCATGTCATTCTCAAATCATTTTAGATAATCATTTAAGATACTGTATGAATCATTTCATACATGTATGAAAGTTCCCCAAAACAGTAATGAGATTCTGTGAGCTTTTCATTGCTGAATATTAAATGAAACTTAGCATGACTTCATGTCACGGAACAGATCCTGGAGTGCAGTAACAGATTTGTACCCGTAGTAAAATTCTTAATGCGATTAGTTACAGAAGTGAATTAAACTGGTAATGTCTGCTCTTTTTTGGCTAAAGTTAAAGTTGAGGAAAGCACAATAAACTCACATTAAAAATAATGTTTTTGGTAAAATAATGGATAGGGCATAAAATAATGATAATACAATAATATGTCAGGACCTTGCGCTTCTACAGTATAGACATCAGATTCAATAAAATAATGTATTTATTAGAAAATGAGGAACGAGAAGAAGATCTAAAGAGAAATGAAGGAACAATAGAAAATCTCAATCACAAAAGCTACCCGGACACACTGAAGTTTACTATTAAGAAGGTTACGCTTATAAATATTAATCGGGAATGGTGACGTTTATGGTAGCCTTGGCGTCTCGTATAGGGACGCAACGTAATTAATATTAATATAGGATATGCTTTTGGCCAATCAGATTTTCACATGCGTGACGACTGTAATTAATATGCAAATATGAAGCCCTCGCCGTAGTAGTACAGCTCAGACAAACGGGGCCGTGTGCGAATTTTCAAGGGGGCTGTACCTCGATGTTTTGTTCTTCGTATCCCCCCTAAGAAGGCACCATGTCCTGGCTGTCGGACCTGGTCTGATATTTGCGCTTCAGACACGTGACCAGTGGTAACGTTTACCGTTGTCCACGTGATTTTACAATCTTAGCACGGCTTCATATGTGACGGAACAGATCCTGGAGTGAAGCAATAGATTTGAACCTGCGGTTAAACTCTTGGATGTTTGTTTGTTTGTTCTCTCGGATGGTCATGATTCAATGAAAGCATCTCACTGCGCGACCGGTTCGAGGTGAGTTCTCAAACCTCAATCTGTGCAACTTTTAAATGCAGTTTTATCTTCCAGTGAATACCTCGGATCTGGTGTACACGTTGCAGTTTTATGATGAATACTGCCATTCATAAAGTACAGCAGTACTGTACGGTGGTCGCCGCTGTTACACGCCGTGAGAAGGCGCATATGACTAAACTTTTAAAAAGGTGAATTGTGGTCTAATAAAATAGCCCTGGAGTCGAAAACAGTTTTCTTGTAGCGCAATACGACAGGTGTGCAAGAAATGTGCACATGATTTCTTTGCGTTTTTATCATCTTTTGAAATACGACTTACTCTCCTCTGATTAAGAGCAATGACAGCAGTAAACAGTGGATGGTGTCTTTTCTCTGTTGTGCCTAACAAAACTTTGCTTTTAGGTTAACGTGATTACAGTAATTCGACAAATTACATTAGCGTGAACTTTGGGTGATTTCTAATGAATGGTGATGGAAACAATGCGTTTGTTGTACTAAAGTGGTTCATGTTGAGCTATTTTGTTGAAGCAATGATGATGGCTTATTCAGGAAACAAGTAAAAGTATTGTTGAAGTCACTGATGAAGACGAAGACCAATTATTGAAAGAAGAATGAATGGAAAATTAAACGGTGCTTTTATTCTCGCTGCTCATCTCATTTGTTTTACATCTTATATTTTAAATGCCTTTAACACCTTTAAATGTTATTCCTCAGTTTTCTCAATCTGAGACCATATAGCCCCAAAATGTTAAAGTAACCATCTGTTTGATTTTGTGTGTGC
>JAZGTJ010019331.1:0-10965 GCA_036877575.1 Botia almorhae | reverse complement strand
GAGCGATGACGAAAGAGATTTGGAGGGTAGGCTGGGGGAAAGATTGGTTGTTTCAATCTCCTGACAGAAATCCACTAACAGATAAAACTCTGTATACGTACAACACATAATGAACCCCAACCTCACGGTCTCCAGCGAGCTGCATGGAAGAAAACATCGCTTTGACACGGGTAGAAAGTTATTTTTGATTGCCAAAGTAAACCTGCAGTTATTTCTACGTGCATTTAAATAACCAAAAAAGCACTTCCTGTTTGCTTTGCCTTGAGAATTCCCATTGGATTAAAGAAGTAACCTGCCTGGCGGACATGGAAAGCTAGTGCCTGAATGAAAATGAATGACGATTGGTGGATGTGTCTAATTAAAAGACTAATAAGCTGAACTTGTAAGGAGCTTGGTCATTTGAACCATAGACCAGTAATTAGTCTATTATATATTGCATAAAGCAATACTATTACTCCATCAGACTCACAGCAAACAGGGTAACAAACTCTACATTGACAATGGATAAAATAAATATTTCTCTTCAAATGATATATAGCTTGGCATGTTCATGAAGGCGAGGTTTTGATAACCCATTCTCATTGACCTTCAAGGCGAACCTTGAGTATGATTCATGACATAACATCCATAATTAAAAAGGAATTCCAATGGCGCGTGTTAATGAATGCAAACTAAATGCGCACCAACTGATAGCATGAACCCAGGGCAAGCCGACTGTTTATCTTCCTGGAACCCAAGTTCTGAGGTTTGCTGGCAGCATGAGAATGAAAATGCGTCAACCGCACAAAAACAGTGAACATTATTCTGAATTGTGATTTGTTTGCATGATTCACATTACAATTTCTGATGAATTAAAGCTGAAACCTTACACCCACTGTACACGGCATGCGTTTGATGCCATATCTGATGCCACGCTTGTTTTGAAGTGTGGACTACTTTGTTCACTAGACACAAAGCATTCTGGTCAGTGTGTTTTGGGACATACTGTATGTGACGGGGGCAATTAAGGTCACCTGTGGTCTAGATTACCCATTAAGATTACTTATTAAGATACAATATTCAGAAAAGAGGAAACCTTCTCCTGACACCCAGGAAAATAAAAAGTTTAACAACATAAAAAAGGAATTAATGACAGAATTTTGATTCATGTTTGGGTTAACCTTTCCTTTAAGAACTGACCCTGGTCACAATGTATGTATTGTATGTTTAATACATACTGTGGCTTACCTTTGCTGCCACAGGTGTGTGAACACTCCGTCCATGACGACCAGTCAGACAGGATGCAGTTAAAGGGGCAGTGCACCACACAGCTCATCGTCAGTCTCCACGGCTGAGGAAGGCCCAGCTAAAACAGCGGGACAGCCATTAACCCCACGCCCCACCACCACACACAATTGCACTGATGAACCAGCCGTGAGCGAGGCTATTACTGTAAAAGCTTCAATGAAAGAATCATTTTCTGAATATGGGCTAATACTGTGGGGAGTTAATAGACAGTCATGGCTGATTTGAAGTGCATGCAGCTAAAGGACATTATACAATCTCACACTGCTTAATTCCCCCTTAGAGGACACTTAGTGAGGGGAGGATGGGAAATGAAGGTTACGCGGAGGTTTGGAAGGGTTACCTCCTCACACACGCTCAAATCCACTACTTTCCCATCACTGCGGACGCAATCTAGGAGGCGTGTCCTCCCGCCCTGTCCGCAGATGGCATGCTCGCTCAGCTGACAGGTGCTCCAGCCTGTCTCACAACCAAAGGATACACACAACACACACATACTACAGAGTTATGAACATTTCACATTTCTGTCATTTGTACACATCATCCCATTTTTAAATCTATCCAATTGCACACTATCAGTCTGTATGTGACATTAAGAGTAGTGCATCTTAGTACTGTACTCTTCTACTGTGCCTTGAATGTGTACTAAATGGAAACATCACCGATGACTTCTTGTTCTATGTATTGTCTTACATTATCATTGTAGGACGTCCCAGTATTGCCATACTGGCTCACTTAGTATGTACTAATGCCAGTACTAATGTACTAATACTGTAAGCCATACTTTTGGTAGGAACTTGAGTTTGATTCAGCCCAGTCTATCACACTGGCCTGCAAAATAGGAAAGACGCATGACGTTCTAGGGGCAGAAACTAGTTAGCCACTCTTTGTGTTGGTAAAGCAGCTTTATGTCAGTCAAAAGGCTTAGAGGAGCTGTAGCAGTATTGATATCATCAGCGATTTCATGGACCACGTGCAGTAAAAGGCTTATCGCCGCTCTCATATCTCCAAGCCCATTTCCTTCATTAAGGTCTATCTGGGGAATTACTATCTATCTACAGGAAATAAATATCTCTCTGCTGTACAAAAGGACGTCACATGGGGCGATACCCTACTGACCTTGGTGGGGGTAACATGAAGTGGCTGTACGCCATTGGACAAGCTGAAGCTGTGGGATTACAGTAAGTGGTTCAGAAGGTCACATTCTCAATGTAAATGGAGTGTAAAATGGAGTACAGTGATGTGGTAGAGTCCGAAGAGAAGTGGATTCTTAAGATGAGAGTTGGACACTGAAGAAAAGAGGAGTCTGAAGAAGAAAGGAGGAGTCTGGAAAAGGGAGGAGGAGTCTGGAGGGGAGAGGAGGAGTCTGAAGAAAAAAGGAGGAGTCTGGAGAGGAGGAGTCTGGAGAGGAGAGGAGGAGTGTGGATATTCTGCATTGGCATGTTCTCGTTAATAGTGTCACACAATAGATTTCTTCTGAATGAACATTTACACATTTATGTATGAGTGATATGTTTAAATGCACTATTGAGCTGAATCTGTTATTAGATATGCTCAAGGCAATGATTAAGCAAGTTCTGCTATCAAGATTTACATTTTGCTTTGTTAAACATGCCTCATTAAAACTTGCACAAATACTCGAGGGCGATATTTCATACTTGTTGAACTTGAACGGAAGTTAAATTCATCATACAAATACTGCAAATGACTTGTTAAATGCACCATCCGGGTTTTATTTATGAATACATTTGCCGTCAGGTCTTTTAAAAGAAATATTCTCTGTGATTTTCCTCTGGAACCGCTAAAACCTGCCCAGGTGTCTTATTAAAGACAAACTCCTGTATGTTTGTTTTTATTCACAATATCTGATGTTTACAGTTCTCAAGTGAATCACCATAATATCACTGATAATGCTCATTGATATGAAGTGAACCCATGTTATAAGTTCTTATATAAGCAGTGGATTGTATAAACTGAGAAGCACCCACTGGAGACATTGTAGTAATAATTAAAGCAGGTGCTGTTGAGGACGCAGGGCTCAGTCTGGTTACTCTCTGGACACACTCTGTCAGCCACCGGGGGGCGCAGCACGTGTCTCGTCCTCAATCTCACAGCGTTGTCGTCACAAGGCTACAAAAACACACAAATAAAATAACATAAGATCTGCATTCCTACTTAGTGAATACACCATTGTGCTGTTTCACCATTGTGCTGTTTCACCATTTTGCTGTTTCACCATTGGGCTGTTTCACCATTGGGCTGTTTCACCATTGTACTGTTTCACATTGTTCAAGCGGGTGTCAGCTGCAGTTAGAGAGCCACATGGTCTTGCAGTGCTAAGTGCACTGTTAGAAGCTGTTAGGCTGCAGGCAGCAACTAATCTACATCTCCATCACTGTCAGACACTAATGAGCCCTTTTAAACAGCTAGCTGGCCATGTTTGTGCAGCTCACTATTGGAGAGAGTGATTATTATCAGGAGCTCCATTCGGCTCTTGCCATAGATCTGCTGCACCCAGGTTTTTGGGGACATTTGACAATTATGTATAACTAATTAACCAAGCTCAATCACTGAACGGCGATGTTTGACACGTTCGCCGCGCCGGCTAAACGCTTTGACAAAGCGAGGAGAACAAACATCTTTCGGAACTGAGACCAAACAAGGTAGAATCGCAATCTAATGTGATTAGCAGAGACCAAATTATGCTGAAATGGGTTGGCAGTCTTGTGTAGGTTGGGCAGAGCTAGGAAATCTTGTCGTTTGTTTCTGATTAGCCGACAATGAACTGTGGAGCTGCACTTTAATGAGTCGACAGCCTGGTGGCAAACCATATCTAGGGTAACTTTTTATGCACAACATTAATTAGAATAACAAATGCTTCATTACTACCAGATATTCGTCTGCATGCTGATTTTGGTTGTCTGGGTATTCACTGTTTGAAAATTTGCCGCAGGAACTTTGAAGACTTGAATCAAGATTTGACTTGTGAGAGAGTGTTATTGTAAAATATTCAAATGGATGCAAAACATCTTGACACTGTTTTATGTCATGGCCAGAGCTGAGAAAAGAATGGTGCAAAAAAACTGGAAACATTTTTCTGTTCTACTCGCAGATGGAATTTCATGCCAACAAATTCTCGAGGGAAATATTTTTAACGGCTTGTAAACATGACTGCATAATTATCACCTACAAAAGAAAAAGATAAAGATAATGTCAAGACAGCAATCTTTACTGAGAAACAATAGCTTATACCAGCAATCATTTTCAGGCTAGTTTATGGAGGTTATTTCTGGCTTAGCTCTGGTCCTACTGGTCAACCATTATGAGCCTATTAACATTAAACTTGACCAAAGAAAGCTTAGTGATTAAGCAGCAGGTAAGAATCACATTCCTAAAAAAATAGCTTAAACCAGACTATGCAGATTTGCTGGTTTTAGCTGCTTTAGGCTGCTTTGTTGGTCTTCCTGCCTCGTTAGGCTGGTGTTCAGATGGTTTAACCATTAATCCAGGTGGTAAGTGCCCAAAGTCTCTACAAAACCAGTAAACCAGACCATCTTAACCAGACAAGGAGACCCACTAAGACCAACAAACCAGCTTAGCCTGGTTTAAGATTTTCCAACAGAGATACTGGAGACAACATTTGCTGGTGACCTCCAAATGTTGCTGAATGTTTTAATTGTACTTTAAGGATATAGCATAAGACAAAAGGACACCATACCATCGGACAGGTGCTCCACTGAGTCCACTGAGACATCACACACTCATCAGGGCACGGCAGAATACAGGTCTGAGCTTGGGGAGGGATTTCATCTTGGTCACAGAATGTCTCGTTCACACTGCTAACTTCATCCCCACTGCCACACCTCACACACCTGTCACACAGAGGAATACACAATGAGAATGTGGAGGACGAGGGTGGCAGATCGGAACAGGTCATGGCCCCTAACGAAAGCCATCCCTGATGGGGTTGCTCTGTAAGAACACGCCCTTGCTCACCGGATCTTGCGGCTTTGTACGCCCTCTCCACAGGCTGGAAGCTCGTCCACTGTGTTGATGGTACAAACAGACCAGGGGTCGGTTACCCACTTGTACTGACTGCACTCACTTCGACAGGGTACAGCCTCATACACCTATGAAGACACAAAAACACAGATACAGTCAAAATGAAATGAGCTTAACTAAATTCATTTGAATATCTTGTTTTAAAATGTTTCAAACTTAAAGTAATTTGAATAAGAGATGCTTCACTATAATATATTATATTATAGATATATTTGAACAACACTTTCGCTTTTCTATTTATTCTAAAGTGAAAAATTTATGAAATATTTTTAGTATCTCATTGATTTCTCCTAGACACCAATAAGATTAAACAGCGTAAACTGAGACATTTTCGGTATATTCTGATTCTACAAACTGTGGTTGTTAAATTCTGGTTCTTAAGGCTTGATTCATTCATAAATCCAAGAAGTCATCATATTCTCATTAAACATCAAAACACAGTTAACAAATGAGAGTGTACATTTATAGTTTCCTTCTCAAGTGCTCTAGCACACCCTCTCAAAATATCCCATCAGGCTTTGCAGCTGCTACAAGCTCCCACCAGCCCTCTCCTCTCGTCTCCTCTCCTGTGTCACTGAATTTCCAATTAAAACAATTAAACAATGCTCAAGATGTGGAAAGTGAATGGATAGATGATGAATGAAATGGCCAATAAATCTCGTGACGCATCATAAAAGAGTAATTGCATTAACACAGATAACCATCAAACATGAGGATAACAGGAAATGGAATTGCCATGTTAAGGAAAAATCATTAATATAGCAATACTCATAAACAGCAGCAAACGACTTTATTTAAAAGCCTTTAATAGGGAAAGTGGGTTTTATAGCATGCCTCACAGTTTTACCTATAGCCACAATAAATATCCCACATGCCGTCTGACTTTTACAATGCAAAGAATGTGCTAAGCTACCGCATATTAAAGTTTCCAGTCTGCACTTTAAATAGAACAAATCTAAGGCGCAATACGCTCCTCCCTCACAGCGCCTTACACTCCCTACAGCTCTCAAGTGGAGGTCATTTTTTATGTGAAATGAACCAGCGATGCTGCTCACAGGTCAGCTCCTGTAACCTCTTAGAGAATGTAGCTACTCTGGACCGAATAATGAAGTCCCCCGCTTCCGCTCAAATGTCAGTCTAAGGGCCCGAGATGACATGAAAATGTACTTCATACTAATTCAAATCTCAGTCAGCCCGTGATCAAAATAGACTATCTCTCCCTCTCGTTCAAAGGAGGGCTGTGTCCATGGAGACCACCGGGGGCAGTGGGGGTTAACAGATGCACAGGGAGAAACACAGAATAAGACACTGACCTGAGCCTTTGTAGATGTCCGTATTAGCAGTGCATGACAAGCAAAAAAGAGAGAAGAGAAACGATATATATATTAGTTTGGAGCTTTAGCTTTCCCTTCGCAGTAGCCTGCAGCTGTTTCGACTAACTGTCCCTTCTGCAGATTATAAAGTACAGAAGAAATTAAATGTTGCCTGTCTGGCTCTGTCTGTGCATGTGTGAGTATTTTTATGTGATGGATGGAGATGAAGACAGTAATGACCATGGTAAGTTACTAGATTGAAAATAAAATTACCTCTCCGGATCGCATAAATAGGCAATAGGCTACAAAATAAAGTAGGAACAGAAGCTACGCTAGAGGGAAATTAAATTAACTGTGATCCAAAAAGATGTTCCAAAGTCTAGTGGGAAAACGAATTAAATCTTTCAAAAAACTTCCCTCTTCTCTGTAAGGTGCGGTTCTTTCAGTCGAACTCAGCTGATACAGTACAGCGGCTCAGAGAAGCACTTAAAACTCAACTAAAAATAAGTTTTATTTCACACCTAAAAATGTAAACATTTTAGCCATTGCATTAAACCGCAAAATATTAAACCAAGTGAAAAATGTAAAGATTTAAAAGAAAGCAAAACTGTTGGCTGTAACTTAATAAATGATAAAACAATAGATATATTGTTCAAAATTGTGAAGTGAAATGTCCACATGTAACGGGCACTACACCTGCAGTTACTCTGCTTGGACCGCATACGTTCTTTAATGCAGAAGTGACCTTGAGACCAGCTGGATAAGCCACTGCAAACATGTCTCAGAAAGTTAATTCTGAGATAAGGACATCATTGGCTAGCAGTTACAACTTGGTACTACAATTTGATATTGTCTTTAAAGCAATTAAAACAGTGACCAATGTGACCAAATGCTGTTTGAATTATAGAATTTAATTTTAATTTTCACTTAAATTAGATGTACAAATCCTATAGATTTGAAATACAATTCAGACGTACACGTACACGCATTCAATAAGATAACCTGTGGAATCTTCTGATGCATTTTCATTTTGTAAAGTTTAATTTTGATCACAGAATGTCTAACTGTCAGTGACTTCAGCAGCGTGACACATCAGAGCTAAAAGACTACAATGTAAACATACTTAAGCTTTACAGTGTACATGTAATATATGCACGCCCTCACACACGTACACCCACACAGAGCTCTGCGATGCGAGCATCGTTTACAGGAGTAGCAGAGACAGCAGGGCGCTAAAGCCTAGCAGGCAACTCTCGACTCTATAAATCTCTTTAAGTGTCACAGCCTGACTTAAACTTCAAACAGATCTGTCCATTACTGTCTTCTGGCCCCTGGAAGAGAGACAAAACAATCGGGGTGCATCGAAATGCAGGGAGATAAACGTTTCCTCTGTGATGCCTTCTAATACGCTTAAGATGATGATGTGATACTGAAATGCTGATACTAGATAAAATACAGGAAGAGGAAATGAAAGGTTGTGACTTCAGGATGTATCTGTGGGCTGCAATGCTAAAGAATACTCAACGGTACACAAATAAATCAGCCCAGTGTACAGTACTCATGCTCAGGTTCCTACACAGACTCCTGTAGATGCTTTTCAACTGATTGCCACCATGTCAAACATCTCAAATGAATGACATGAAAATGTGGTAAAATGTTATTAAAATACGAGTTCTTTTCCACCCACAGCCCCATAAATTCTTCAAAACTCTGGCCGCTGGATATTAAATTGTACTGGTAATTTTCCTGTAATTTTTCCACTGACCATTGTTTATATAAAAGCTAGTAATATTTCTAGCCCTAGTTTGATCCCTATTTTTACTTTAGATTTAATCAATTATCAATTATTAAGATATTAAGATTTTCATAATTTATTTAGTAGGTTAATCAAAACACTTCCTTCTGGGGACTGATGGTTGGTCTTTAAGAGGCAAAACGTAACATTGGCTTCTGTTAACAGTAACTCCCGCCTTCTTTGATTTGATTGGTCACCTGAATAATTTTGACAATGACAAGAGCTTTTAGACTGCAAACAGATAAGATCAGATATCTAGCCGTTGTACAGCACCAAAATGCAGCAAGGCAATTATTTCATAGGTTTTATTACGCACCATGAATAAAGTACAGAGGATCTTAAAGACCTCAGTGGTAGGTATGATAATTTCCTGCACCAGACACACTAATTTTGATGATTAATTTTTATAATTGTTTTATACCTTTTACAGTGAAGTGCTGCCTCATACATCCTCAGCACCTGATTCATCACAGGTTCAAACACCAGCTATTCATTCTAATACACAGACTTTTCATCGAGTTAAGATGCAGAGTTAGATTTAAAAACACAGCTGATTTTTTCCAGCGAGGGGATTCCATTGCTATCAAATGACAAATGAACATTCATTATTTATATTATCACACGGTTCTTGTTTCGTTATTCTAATTAGTTGATAAAGCGATGGCTAACCTTTGTAACACAGCTAAACGCTCCGAGCCATCTGGATTGCAGAAGGAATTTCTCAAAGCTGGAGAGATTCCAAATGCACATTGAGCACCAGACCACCAGGGACCTTCTGAACAATATGCATATTCAGAAAGATTGCAGGATTCGGAAGGACATCTCCACCAGCCCGTCAGAGAGGAGCGTGTGAACACCAATCACATCGGTTCTTAGAGCTTTGCTCTGAAGGAAGATTTCGGCGGACAGCTCAGCCTGTCATTTCTCATACAAATTTACCAGCTACAATTAGGTCAACAAAATCAGGCTGTGGACTGATCTGCAGAGACAGATCTACTGAGACAGTCTGTATGATTTCATGCATGATTTCAAATGTGTTCTCAGACTTCACAAGCCACCCTATTGAAACACACAGTGAAACATTGCACATTAAAACACAGTGGAATTACAGTCTCACCTGGGTTGCCAGGTTTATAGGAGGTGTGATGTAATAGTGAAGGATCAGAGTGAGGTCGGGAGATTGCAAGAAGTGGATTATGAGACATGTCTGTTTCCTGACGATAGGACAGGCAAGGCTAGTCACCAGCCATGTAACACAGTAGTATTTTTAAGCTTCTTAACTAGCTCATTGAGCCTAACCAGCACCTAACCAGCATAAACAAGACTTCAGTCACTTTTTCAGCAGGGTTATCCATTTCCACACTTTTTTCAGGTTCCTACAGGTGGACTGTACCCATAATAAGTTCATTACTGTACGTACATTCGTTCACCAAAAAATTCCACCTGTCCGGGTTATATGGAGATATAGATTCTATGATGCTTATATAATGCTAATGTACGATCACCTCACGATAGCAAAGAATGTTGCACTTCCTCTTGTTGAGATGTTCTCTGATTATTGAGTCTGATTGAGTCTAAGCACAATTCAAGTTCAAAGAACACATTTGAAGGTGTGTGTGTGTGTGTGCGAGAGAGAGAGAGAGAGAGAGAGAGAGAAGGGAAAAGAGTGGAGAAACGCTGTGGGATTCTCGTTAATAAAGTAAAGCAGTTTTTGCCCAAATCAAAACATCTCCAAAGGCTTCTCCGCTAAACAAAACTCTAAGTCAACAACTTGACAGAGAGCATCAAAGCATAACATCTCTTTCGCCTAGTCATTCCGCGAAAATACATGTTCCACAGTTGGAAAAGCCAGATATAACGCAAAGCATAAATTAAAAACGTATTGATTTTGTTGTATTCAATAAAGGAAGCCGTGATTGTTTCAGCATGAGGGCAGAGCACTGCAGTTATGGCCGTAATCGCTACGCAGAAACATATTTCTCTGAAATGCATTGGAAGAGCTTGACACACATCATCTTCTGTAAGTGGCTGATCTCTGCGCCAACTACAGCTTTCGTCTGCTTGCTTCAGCTGTAGATTTCAGCTAACGAAAGAAAATGTCACACACTTTTTAACCCATCATTTTTAAGGCCATCACTTTCTTCAGCCCACATCAAGACGATTTACATTATTACACCAAAGACTCTGTAATCCTACAACAGGGCAGCATTGTCTCAAAGCTTCTATACACAACTACTATGAGATGAATTTTTTAATACAGGTAAAAAACAATGGAAATTTATTGTAATGCAAGGAAATAAAAAAGAAGGAAATTATTGTAAGTTACTTATTTAAAGCAGTTAAACGATACACACACCATGCTTAAAAAAAAACGAGCTAACATAGCTAACTACATTTTACATTTACATTTTAGGCATTTGGCAGACGCTTTTATCCAAAGCGACTTACATTGCATTATACTAGACATTGATCATTATACATTGAGTATGTGCAATCCCTGGGATCGAACCC
>JAZGTJ010019330.1:0-10966 GCA_036877575.1 Botia almorhae | reverse complement strand
ACTTACATTGCATTATACTACACATTGATCACTATACATTGAGTATGTGCAATCCCTGGGATCGAACCCATGACCTTGGCGTTGTTAACGCCATGCTCTAACCCCTGAGCTACAGGAAAGCTGTAGGCCATTTTTGTGCTATGTTTTGAAACATGAGATCTTTTTGTGAAATTCTCTTGATAAATTTGCTTGTGCTGCTTGCTTCAAAACAAACACCACTTGATTTGGTATTTTATAGTTGATGCAAAGACATTTTATATTTCCAGGTGTGTCACGTTTCCAAATGATTTTTGGGGCCACTGTATGTGAGAAACACACTGTATCATGTATCATGCCACCTAGTCAGATAGTTTCCACACACAATCTAAAAACCAGATCTTCAAGGCATTAATGTTATTTGATTTATTTGTTCATATTTCACGATTCTGAACTGTTTATAACTGAAGTGAAAGAAATGTCAAAGCTGTCCTGAGAAGGAACGATAATGCAGCTAGATTCATAGCCTCAGAAGAAGCGTTGAAAGAAAGGATTTGTCTCACCATCTGGGCCTGTACACTCCCGTCCCATTAAAACACCACATTAAAGAGCAGGTACAATAACTGCGAGTACCGGCCGACAGTAGCCTAACCAGAAGTACTTTCATTTGTCCAAAGAGAGAGAGAGAGAGAGAGATAGAGAGAGAGACAGAGGGAGGAAAAAGCGAGAAACTTTCCTAGCACAGCAAATTCATCTTGCAACAGCTTCTAAGGATTGCCAAACAGATGCCAGTACAATTGCTTGCCTTTTTTCCTCTTCCCTCTGCAATCTAAGTATGGCGCCCATATGGCTGCAGCTGAAGGGAGTGATTGTTGGTATTGTTCACTTTGTCAGTGATCCTGGGTGATGTGGGAGCACTAATGATAATGCTGTGTGCAGATGTGTGTGGTGCGCAGACACTCGTCCCATTGGCTCATTTAAGACAGCGACTCTTCTTCGCTCATTCACCGTCTGTGCTCTTCTTTATGTCAGGCTGGGACAGTTAGCTATGTCACACACACCCCAATGGATAAAATTCACCTGAGAAGAACGTGTAGATATAGTTGTTGGTGGGACTTTTGCATGGATGTGTCTAATTTGTTCGACCTATTTTCACCAAGAAAACAAGTCACAGAGTCAAAACAAGTCACAGTGTCATTTAAAATAAGGAAATGAAATAAAACGGGATTTTCATTCAAATTAAATGTCAATTCATTGCGTGAGCAGCGCAAAGGTTGTGGGTTTGATTTCTAGGGAACACACATACCGCTAAAATGTATAGCTTAAATGCACTGTAAGTTGCTTTGGATAAAAGTCAAATTCTATCAAATACATAAATGTTGAGACATTTATGAGATACACTTATCAGTATCATACCTTAAACTGGAAATTTAACCTACAACCTTGTCGTTGCTGATGCAATGCTTTGCTATTTACAGGAACAGAAAGGTTTAGAACAGAAGAGGACTGTTTTATTTTGTGGTGCTTCCTGGTGTTAGCTTCAAAACCTGACACACAAGTTGAACACTTTTATCATCCAGTGATCTGATACTTCGTAGACAGTCAGTTTGTTCCTAATAGGAATCAAGCCAGTCAGGGGCCCTGATCACAAATGCTTCATACCCTGCAAACACAGAAGCATAAATTGGGAAAACAACATGCTAAATAAACTGACATAATCAAGAGGGTTTTTGGAGGACGCATCAATGTTAAAAGTACCAATATTACATCCGTCCTCCTTCTGGATTCTTTTCAGCTCCCTGCCAAGGTTGCTGTGCGGTGGTGGATAATGCAGCATTGTGAGAGGGAATGTGGCGCGTTGGCCGTGCCAGGTCCCACAGGCTGAGCCCACGTTCTCTCTCCCTAACCCAGTTCAGGATGTGCGCATTAATCCTGCAAATCGGCCTCAGGCCACTCTGAGTTGCTGCAGGTTGAAGGAGCCGACAGATGGGGCCAGTGTTGTTGGACTTCAGCAGTGAGCGAAGATGCTGACATGACAACGGCCCTTCTTGTGCAAAAACCGTCTGATGACAAAAATAATCCAAAAAATATGCAGTTAAAGTGTTAAAGTGAATATATATTGGATTTTGTTTTTATGATCATTTGGGCTAGGGTGTGCTGTTTTGCTCTCACAGTGTATGTGAGTGTTCTTGGTGTGGAGCTCCAACCACATGTGTAAAGAGTGTGTAAGCTCTGCTGAGTCACACGTTTGTGATAAACAGGTGTGGGTTCTCCTTAGAGATCACTATTGTAGGCTCAGTGTTGCAGAACACCAGGAAGAACAAGAATTTACTACTACCACACACACACACACACACACACACACACACACTGAACGTGTCTTCTCAGCAGAACAGCAGGGTGTGTGTCATGTACAGGAGTATGGTGTTGAGTATGTGTAATGCATAACCTATTCTGTACCCTTATGGAAACTAAGAGCGACTTTGTTGAATATTTCAATTGAATTAAGAAATACATTCCCAATACGAACAATTAAGGCTGTAAATATTAAAATTAAATGCTTTCTGGTACCACTGTTATATTATACAGCTTTGTGCTATTTTCTGTAATGATCTTTTATATGGGATACCTATGACCTCTGTATAAAAGGTGTATTTTTAAAGTAGCCAGATATGGGCACCTTTGTTATTGTAAATACATAAACAGACGTATATACAGTGCCTGGTTGACCTCATAAGGTCAGAGGAAAAACGCTGACTAGCTGCTGACTAAATCCTGCCAAGAGCCCCTATCAACACTCCACACCCTGCTGCCCACTTATCTACAGCAGGCAGAAGTGATATCAACAGCTGGTTCAGAAAAAGACACAGCCGACCAAACTTGCCACATGCAGGGTTTGCCATGTCTCCAACATACAGAGAAAGAGAAATGTTTAGAGCAGTCTCAGAAATCATCTGGAACTTTACAGATATAAAAAGAGTTCTGTCTCTAGTGAAACATTTGTTATTAAATCATTTCTGCTCACAGTTGGGAATTGTACTGGTTAATATATAACAATGTACATCCAAGCATTATTACAGAATGGCTATTTATCACCAATGTAATATTGTAAAAAACTGTAGAGAATTGAATTAATTAAATACATTTTCATTGCAGAATACAGATTTTTCTGAAACCATCATTATGAATAAATAGCACATAAAGTTTAATGTTTTTCTGTGGTCAGGGAAAAAACATTTTAGCAGGAATTGAACACCAACATCGCCAATTGAATTGGTTGTATTGGAACTGAAAATTCCTTAATACAAAACAAAAACTCGTATAAAAATCGTATTTTCTCGAAACTCTAAAATTGGACAGAATTCTGCTTTGTTTGTGCATTTTTTGACCGATTTGCATGTCTGTGTCTGTCATGATATAATACCGATGACAGCCTGCTACCACTCAATTCAGACACCCCCCACCCACAACTTTTTGCTTAAAAAAAATAACAAAAGAAATGTTTTATCTCGGCTCACAAGAGCTCCACAGACCCCCTGAGTGTGCTTGTGTGCCGTTTGGAGTGGAGAACCTTGGTCTGCACCTCTCCATCTTTAGCAAACAGCATCCCACAATATAAACACTCACACACATACGCAGACACATCATGCTAACATTTACGTTGGGATTGCGTCTACTTTTGTTGGGGGACGCAGGGGGCATGGTGTACCCCTCTCAGAAATACCCCCTCCCCCCACACACATACCCCTTTCACCCCTCCCCTCAGAGGCTTCAGCACCACTGCATTGTCTGAAGGGCTGAGACAGGCCGCTTGTTGCTGCCTGTTCTCTGCGTGCAGGCTGCTTGACAATGGCTGCCTTTTAAATGAGACAGACAACTAAAAGAAAGACGACGTCATTCCTTCTCCCTGCTGTTCTCACCTTTTATCTGCTCTGCCCTTGAACTTTTTCTTTTAATGTAGGACTTCACACTTTTTCATTCCTTCTATTTCTTTACATCTTTACATTTAACTGTTGGCCTTTGAATTTTCACCACTTTTTGACTCATACTTTCAAGAGATGATCTATACTGCATTTTCATCTTTTAAATTTATTGTGTATAGGAACCTTGAAAAAATACTTTTTGTGTTCATATTCAAGTGCCAGAAATTTACCTTTTTGTTAAAGGGCAATATTTGGACCATTTTTACCTTTATACCATTAAGGTCATTTTTTCCTAACATTTATTTTAACCACATTTTCAAATGTTAGATAACACATAAAACAGAAACTCACTCCATTTTTAATATCCAAGTCATTTTTGCACCAAACCCTGGCAGATTTTTGCCCTGGACCAATTTTATGGACCTCGTTGGTGGTTATTCCTCTTCAAAAACCACTATACAGTGCAAGCACAGAAAGGCCACCCAACCTTTAATGGCCCTCTTCCTGCCTAAACCACTTTAATCTACATTATATTTTGAGTAGATCATGAGCTGGTCATTGAGTATGGTGAGGCACTCAGCAGCTATTTGTGTGGGCAGAATCAGTCATACCTCAGTGTAACGGCTGCCCTGTTAACGCCATGCAGCGCTCTCCCCCAGCAGGCTGGCACGCAGCTCCCACTAACTTCTGTGCTAGAGCTACATATAGAAGCTCAAGCTGGTTCTACACTCAACATGTCGAGCCCACTACCCTTCGGCACAGCCAAATGTTTCCACAGCTGCCCCTTTTGTCTGTGCTTCTTGAGTAAACAAAGGACAGATACAAATTAATGACCTAAATACACAGTAAAAAAAAGAGAGAAAACCATTATGTCTCGACAAAGCATGAACTGGCCTTCCCAGCCAGATGTTTTGTGCAGATTTGTATGTGTTTGTATGTGTAAATGGAGCCACAAATCAAATTTCTGCTCTCAAAACATTCTCACTCATTAAATGATCAGTAAGAGCACTACAAGTGCATACTATTATATCTAGAAACTTTCATCAAACTCAGGAAAACAATAAGGCACTCAACTATTCATACTTCCAAGCGCACCCAGCAGAAGGGATCTTGAATCATAAAAGCATTTGAAAACTATACAGAATCGTGCATCAATTAGAAGGACGTGGTGTATTGTGTGGGGGGGTGCAGGCTTATAGCACAGGACCATCTGTGGCAGTGGCCCGATGAGCAAGACTTAAAAGCAGTCAGTCTTTAGTGCATCTGAAGGTTTGCTGAACAGCGAGACATTAGATAAAGCTGATTTGTTTGCTGGAAAACTGTACTTGAGGAGCTTTGAAAGCAGGCTGTTTGTGTGTGTGTGTAAGGAGTGAGGCAGGGGGAGGGGTTGGTCTTCATACAAGCTGCTGCACATTTTCCCAGGTCCAACCCACGCCTTTGCTAGAGCACCAGCCAGACATTTAAACAGCATATACACACRAGCAATGGAAGACTGCGTACACTTACGCTCACGCGTGCACGTGCACACGCACATRCACAYACACACACACACACACACACACACATCCGGACAATATAGTCAATGCACAGACCTCACGCATTGGAAAACATGTTTCCACCCACACAAACATCTACAGTAAATACAATTATTTAACCAAGGCAAAAACACAAACACTGTCTCACCAATCTGTAAATCATAATTTCTTTGGCAATTATGACAGAGGTTTTGACAGAAAAATGGCACAGGTCAAAGATGAAGGTTCTTATAATTTATTGCAGTTTGCACACAATTTAAAAATTTCACCAACAGCACACCAAAAAGTACAAAACTAAACAGCCTCATAATTTACTTCCCTTGAGAAAATGAAACGTACTATGATTGTCAAAGCTAAATGTCTAAATCCAGAAAAAGAACAATGTCAACATAGCAAAAAAATCTCAGAAGGGAAGCAATTACATGTGAAGTAAAATCTTCGTTTTCAGACAGCGATTGTCTTTAAATTCAACAGATATTTTTCTTCAGTTCTATTCCTCCTCATCTCCTTTACTAAAGTTTGAATTTGTTCTTCACACTGGGGTTCCTGGGTTTCAAGTAAACTAAAGGGGTGTCTAACGTAAGGATATGCTTCATAGGCCATTTCACAGCTTCATTTCCATTGAACAAAAGAAAAACATCCAGTATTCCAGCGTTTCCAGTTTTCACCCTCTGAGTATAAGATGATAACAGTAGTTAAGGCGGTCAAGTACAAAAGTAGAAGCCAACATAAAACAAAGAAAAGCATAGAAAACAAATCAACACCAGAGCTGATTTTTTTCTGTCACATTTTAGAGTGCAAAAGGTAAAAAAGTACCACCGTGCAAAACGCCATGAGGAGCGTGCGCTGTTGGCAAAGCTCAACCTTTTCACTAGCTGTTGCAACAGTCTAATATATAATAGGACAGTTCCTGAGGCCTGTGCAGGCCGTGTGTTGCACACTTCTGTCCAGCCTAAGCGTGTGGAGCTGCCGGCCCAACCTAACTAAAGCAGTTCAAGCATTTCAGCACTAAGTGAGTGACTGCCCTAAGACTACAGCGCTACCCCATATGTTTTGTTCGTTGCTTTTTATTTCTCAGAATTTGACAATGATTGGGTGTTTTTGTGAAACACAACAAATGAACAAAAATCTGTTTCACTTAAACGTTCACATTTTTAAAAAAAACTTAACAGAATTTTGCAAATTAAATGATTTTAAAGAAAAAAAACAAAATATTTTTTAGATTAAACATTTTTAAAAATTACAAAACGTTGCAGAAAGTTTTACATAAGCAATAACCATTCAACTCTTTTGAACAGAATCAGAAATGTATAGATCTTTTTTTTGAAGTAACAATGTTGGTGTTCCAATAATTTAATTCAGTTGAAAATTAAACGTATAAATTTAATAAAGGCCTCTTCTGCACATTGTTCTAATTTCATTAAGCTTCAAAGGTGCAACCAACCTTGTCAACAAGTCCTATTTGAAAAAAAGACTTGTGCATTGAACACAAACACACGCGCACAAACTACTTGGAAAAGAGCGTGTTGAGCTTTATGCTGTTTAAAGATCCTTCAGCTTTCTCCACATAGATACGCACTGATGAGGACGCCCATACAGTAGAGCTCACCATCAGCTACGCAAATGTGTCTTCGTGGCATTCGAATCTGAAGCAAGTGCCAATTGAGAAGATAAATAAATAAATTACAAACAGAGCCGACATGATTCAAATGACAACAGCCAGTAAACACGACTGAGACAGACAGCAGTTGAAGACTCAGCTCCAGGATGAGTGCGCAAGGAGATGCTTGCAGGAGTTACACTAGCTTTCTAAACAATAATCATAGTGATTCGCACATCTCGTCCCTCCTTAACCTCTGAATCCTACAGCGAGACGAAACCGAATCGCTCTGCGTGTGTACATACTGCAGCCCGATATCAGCGCATTTCCACAATCTTCCCAGCCCAGAATCACATCCTACCAGAACCCCCAATTCAATCTCCAATGAAAATCAAAATCTACCAAAGAATCAAAATGAGCTCATTAAAAAATACACTCTCTGATGCAAAACAACAACGAAAAAGTTAAATAAAAGTCATGCAATTTCTACAGCAGTAATATTAAAGGTATTTTTTAAACARACAGGTGCCCTGACTGTACTGAATCAGTCAATTACAGTGTACAGCAATACAGCAAGTCACATCTTTTTCAATATACAGGTCAGACATCATGCAACAACAGGTTCCGTTTCGAAAATGAAAAATCGTAAAACACTACGCAAATCTCTAGAAATGCAGCCAATGTAAAAACCAACCTCAGTAGTAAACAAGTGATGTAGAGCGACTGCAACTAAAATCCCAAAAATGACATCAAACGAAACTAAGAAAAGCATACAAAAATGCAGCTAGGATATGAAAAGGGAGGCTGTACATTGCATGAGTGCCTTTTTTGTCTTCCATCAGTCAAGTTTCCTACAAGTTAAAAAATGTACAAGAGCTTAAGTAATGCGAGCTTAGCGCTTCGGTGCAGAGACTTCCTTGTGGGATTTAAAGGACTGACCTGTTCACACCGCACGTGTGTGTGTGTTAGTGTGTGTGTGTGCGTGCATGAATACACATGCACGCACAAGCACGGCCACACATCAGGTATGAATTTTGCAAATTATAGTAGTGCACTACATAAACATACTCAAACATGAGCTGTGTATGTATACAGGTATGTATATTGAACATTATACCCGTTTAGTGTATCCTTATTTTTAAACTTCTCTCTCTAGAACCTGAAATCTTCATATGCTTTTCATGGCAGATGTTCCTCAAAATTTTAGGAGCGCATACAAATGTATATACTGCAAATTATATACAGTTTCAAATGAATAATTTTTTATCAAAGGTGGTTACTGAGACCAGCACCCATAGTTTATAAAAAACTAAGAAGAAAAGAAAGTAACAAAGACACCCTAAAGAGACCAGAAAATATATATTAAAAGAAAATCAGTAGTAACATTTTCATGTGCTAGTAAAGTGCAATTCAACAAGATTTGCAATGTACATACAAGAAAAATGACTGATTCAGACCTTCTGCCATAACTCTGCCCCACGCTTACCTTTACCTCTCTGCCCCAAAAATGCCACTCAGTTCTCTCTTTTAATTTAACAAGCAGTTCAAACAGTCTGCTTGAATTTTAGCTTTCATTTCCACAGTTCTTGAGAACTATCCTCCAGTGCCCAGTCTCTGACAGTGGGTAGATTAAGTGTCTCGCTCTTAACAGACAGCGAGTTGACCAGTTCGCAGTGGAACTTGCGGATGTGTCGATACAAGTCCCCTGACTGCGTAAAGCGCCGCTCGCACCACTTGCAGGCGTGCGGTTTTTCACGCGTGTGCACGACAGCGTGTCTGCTCAGGTTGTGCGAGTACTGGAAGCTCTTGCCGCAAGTGGTGCATGTGTAGGGCTTCTCGCCCGAGTGTGTCCGCTCATGGCGCTTCAATGTGTACATGCAGGAGAAGGTTTTGCCGCAGATGGAGCAGGTGGGAACGTTGACGTCGCCAGCCGGCTTGGCCCGTACACCTTCCTGCTCACGAAAATGTGTGCTAAGGTGGATCTGCAGGATGTGAGGGCTGGGGAAGACCTTGTTGCATAAGGGGCACATAAAGATCTGAGTATGTGGGGCCCCCAGCATGCTGGAGACGTAAGGCAACAGAGAGTTCTCAACCCCCACAGCCTCCTGCGTTCGCTCATTGTCCCCTCCCAAGACATCGTCGTCGTCACCTCCCTTACCATTGCGGTCCAACTCGTTGGCCAGTGAGGCTTCGCGCAGTGCGGAAAGATGAGCCTCCAAACCCAGTCTCCGCTGTGCTACGAGGCTGATGTGGGTTCCGTTGGTGCTGGGTGGTTCCTTCATACCACTGTGCTCCATCTCATAGTCTCCACTCACCAGCTCATCATCATCCGAGCCTGTGTCCTTCTCCACCTTCACCTGAACCAGGGAGCTCTGCAGACTATCTGGGGTCACTGAGCTGCAAAAGTAAGGGTTACCAGCCATGGTCTCCCCGGGACCACCGCCCAGGCCTGACTTCACTGAGAGGTCGAGTACGCAATCTGCATCAGCGGAGACCCTTCGAGACGCCGTAGAGCGACGGGACAAGGAACCTGTGGAGCTGCTGGGGCTGCCAGCGGGGGATTTGCCGGTGTCAGGACCATGTGGCTCTGCTTCCCTGGGGCTAGTGGTGGGAGATGTGGTCCGATCTGAAGGTAGACGCATCCACATGCTGCCCAGCTCCTGAGGACTGTGCCGCTTGTTGTCCACATCCTCATCGTCGCTCTGTAGCAGGTCAGCGGTGGCTGGTCGACCTGTGCTTCCACCTTCTGAAAAGCTCTCCACTTTGTCAGAGCAGCTGGAAGCATCTTCCTCCCGCTTGGTGCTGTCCGCCTCTGCCGTGGCCTTCTGCTTGAGCTTCTTCTTGCACACCTTGACAATGTCGTACATGTGGAGGTAGCTTGCGGCAGCCAGCACGTCCTCCACTGGGAGCGATTTGAACTGAAGCTTTCCTTCGTACATGAACTCAAGCAGGAGAGCGAAGGCTGGGGCCGTGACAATGTCGCTGTTCAGATGAACAATGTCCCTTTTGTCTAGCTGGTCCTTGTAAAAGAGATGGAAGTACATGCTGCAGGAGGCCAGAACTGCACGATGGGCTCGAAACTGAGCATCACCGACCAGCACAGTGGAGTCACAGAGGAATCCCTGATGCCTCTGCTCGCTCAGACACTGTAGTAAATGTCTGCTGTGGTCTGGAAACTCCATGCTGTCTTCATAACCTGCAAAAGACCGCAGATGTTAGTGAGGCTCGGCAGAACAACAATTGTTTTGTCTGCAGCTCTATGTGGAACTTCTCTCTTTCCCACCCGCTCTCTCTCTCTCTCTAGCGCTCCATGCACACAGACATACTCTCACACTCTAATTCACTCTCTCCTCCCTCCCTCCCACCCTCCCTCCACCCCTGTGGGAACACTGGAAAAATGTTCACCACAGTCCTGACATAAAAGGAATACAAAAAAGCACTTTTTAAAAATATTACATCACAATATATATATATATTATGCTAATTTTCTTTTACCTCCCTTGGCCGCTTTAAAGTATCCAGCCGTGTGTTTTACACCAATTTTCAAACTAAACCTTTTAATTCACCACTTAATGTGTTAGAACCATAAAAACTGGACAATTAACTGCAAATTTTCATTATTAAAAAGTATTACAATATCCCTATTGAAAAGAAAATGTACATGGAATTTATGGGTAGCGCGTGTGCCTTTGGAATGATCTGGAGTATAATCAGAGGGTGTGATGTAACGAGCTGTAGTTCTGATTCCACAGATGCCTGTGCGAGAGTATCTTTCCTGTTTTTCTTCTCTGTTCTCCTGGAGCAGTTATTTATAATAACCCACTTTGGCCAGGACGCCAAGTATAGGTAACAGGCTTACAGGTACACAAACAGCTTACCAGCATGGGCACACCGCATAAGTATACTAAGCACTGTGATCTCTAAGGTTACAA
>JAZGTJ010019329.1:0-10966 GCA_036877575.1 Botia almorhae | reverse complement strand
TATCATGCCACAGCTAGCTGCCGCTACCGCGATTTGAGCTTGCTCTCTCTCTTGCCTTGGTCTTGTGATATTGGTGTTAGACGTGGGGCTTTATTGGTCGTTTTTCGAATAATCATACGCTGTTGTACGTTTCACATCACAAGAATTTACACGAATCGCCGACCACATAAAATACGTGCAAATTCCCTGAGCTCAAGCTCAATCAAATGGTGTATGTGGTGTACACGGTATACAAACAGTTGCCAAACAACACAGAGATTAAAAGACAGTGTTGAACAGGAATGGAGGAACATTTCTTTCCTTTCAGATGTTTGGAACTAAACTCTGAAGAACTCTGGCTGTAGAGAAACTCCTGTTCCCACAGTTTGTGCTCTGCACTGCTCACATGCTCTTGTCTGAAACCAAGTGTCTGAAGTGCAGCAGGGAGCAGAACTGTCATTCTAAACAAATGCAATAATTAAAAAACAGATCATTTTGATTGGATGAACCATGAAAAATGCTGCTTCCACCATCTTGTGAACTGCATTCAAAACGACCATGACATTTCTGTGGGCTTTTTAAATGACACACTAGCTGTGGTCTCTTATGTGTGTGTGTGGGTGTTCCAGGAGCTTTTCTGTGACTCCGACTGTGTGTGGAGGAGAGAAGGTGATAGGAGCAGGCCGTCTCATTGCTTTCCCTGCTCTCTTTAATTACAACCAGTCTACCATATCAGAGAGAAAATTAATTATTCACCTAATCTGCCACAGGAAGTAATACACATCAATGAAACACACTGCTGGTGCAACAAACAACAAGAAGCATATAACACAAAGCCATAAACAACCAGCAAAAGTCTTTTTACCTTGCTCTCCTTCATCTAATATAACATAAGCTCCTAAAACAATGTTCACTATATAAATGAACATCTACCTTTGTTTTATATTTCCTGTAGCTCAGTGGTTAGAGCATGGCGTAAACAACACCATGGTCATGGGTTCTATCCCAGGGGTTGCACATACTCAATGTGTAGTATAGTGCAGAGTAAGTCGCTTTGGATAAGAGCGTCTGCCAAATGCCTAAATGTATATTATATTATACATATTTAAAAATATTTAAAAATAGATATTTTTTCACATCTGTATCAATATAGCTTTTCAATAAACAAGAAAAAAGGGGGGTTACCTGTGTGTAACAAGGCTAGCTTCTAGTTTTGAACAGCTTGTGTTCGCAGCAGTTATTTATGGTGACATGGCTATTAAGATCCCTCATAGAAGCGCTAATAATGTTTTTTCAGCAGTTTATCCACTGCAGTCTTTAGACTCTAATGATCCCCTGGTCACCCCCATTTTCCCAAGCAAAGATGGAGTTGGATTACCGGAAATATCAGCCCATACCCTAAGACCTTCTGTCATTCTGACTGGAATGTCATCCTTATATTATTCCCGAAACACTGTATGAGGCAAACAGGCAAAATGGCTAATCATCTGAGGTGGGAAAACAGTTATATTTGTGAATTTTGTGACATTTTCTCAAAATTATAAATATGTTGCATCTACTCAAGCAGGAGCTTACTGGTTTTGGCATTGTATTAATAAATTATAATTAAATTGTATGAGTTCAGTCTTTTGTAACCTTTTCAATATTTGTGTCCAGCATATTTTTCCTCTGTTCTCATTGAGGAATTATTTTTATGGTAATAATACTGTCCTTTTTTTGCTGATAAACACGTTTACCCAAATGAGTCTTTTTAACAGAATAGGTTTAGGGTACAACTGATGTACTTATAGTAAAGTTAAATTTTTAGTATGTTTATATTTTTAGTATTTAAATAGCAAATTTTAGTGAACTAGTGATTTAAGGTTGTTATAGGAAAGAAAATAAGACTATAGGAACTTAGAAATTAAATATTTTTTAAATATTATAGGTTACAAAGAAGGCTCCCGCACCACCTCCTCCGCACCACCAGAGGGAACCCTCACCTGAGTACTAACCAGTTTCAATTCGGACTACATTTCCCTTCATCCCTCATACCTGGGACCGACCACACCCATACACGCCTGCACCTCATACACACACACACACATAAACCCCGCACACACAACAATTCAGTGCAAAGTCTTGATTTGCCCCGGCTAGCATTTCTGAGTGTTTCCCATTGCATTCTTGTTTACCAGTTGTGACCCTTGGATTGTTTATCGTATTTGACTGCTCTCTGTCTGCCCTTGTTTGAATTGTTTATTGGACTGTGTTTGTTTGCTGCCTGCATCGACCCTAGCCTGTTTCTTGATTCCTGCCTTGCTTTGTCTCTGCTGTGTTTGTCGTTTGATGATTGACCCTGGACTGTTAAACGATCTCTCAATAAAGCTGCAAATAGATCCAAATTATATTTTTGATACATTATATTTTAATATTAAATATAAAATTTTACTGTCATCCACTCATAATGCAGCTTCCATTTAAAAGATTTTCAGATAAACTGTCATTTGTTGCTTCAGTTTTCAGAACATCATTTATATACTCTTTGTGACTAATGACTTATTTGCTTTAGATGCTTTCATTTGCATTACATTTGGCTTTATCATCATGTAGTTTTACATTGCACATCACCAACAGCATTATTTTACATTCAGTGTTTTTTTAATATTCCCTATTATGACACCAGGAGCTCAGGCAGCTGAGCGCTCGCACAAGATCCTGATTGGCCCCTTTTCATTTCCCATTGGTCTGAGGATGAAAACCTGAGGACAGGCTTGTAGAGGACCCAAACTGTTGACAAAACTCTTTCCAGAGCCTAAGAGCTAAGAGATAAACCTGGCTTTCCAGAGCGGGGTTAAGTATGCCTATAATTCCCTACTGGTGTCTGCATCAGGTGTGTCTCTGTTTCAGTGTTTTCTTGTTTACCAACCTCCATTGTTTCCTTTACAGGAACCAGAGACTGTAGTTCCATCAGCCTTGGCCAAGGCAGCTGCTGATTGCCTGCTCCTCCCTTCTCATTTTGGGGATGGCTCTTCTGTTTACTGTTTACTTGGCCTGGAGGAATGGAGCAGATGCCATCTTGCGACATCATGGATCAGTCGTTGATTAAGGACTTCTGTTGTTGCCATGGTGAGCCCCTCCTGGCGCATGGTAAGTGTGCATGGTTAAATGACAACCACTAATTACTGGTCAGCATCCCTTGCATTCTTTTAAAAATAGGAATGGTAGTAAATGTTGGAAGTATCTTGGATCTGATGAACCCATACATTCTTTTAAGTGTTATCTTGGCTTATGTGTGTTGTCACCGAATACAAGCAATGTACAGAACCTATATATATTATATATACTTAGATGTAACACATTCTTTGCTTTTAATCTTTGAACAAATAATGCAACAGGACACAGCTGATGATGTAGAAACACAACTGTGAGCCAATTGTACCAACACTTAGGCTCACATTAGAGGAATGAAACTGTTTTTTTAAATTGGTAAAAACATTTATGTGTTAAAACAGCCAAATAACAAAATGTGACATTTTGTACCTTTGCCCTATATTACTCTTTTAATCATAAAAGATTTCTTCACCCCACAGCAAACGATTTTTCTATTTTCACTATTTTTCAACTGCATATCTGCCATGGGTGCATTTGTAATTCATGTAAGACCAAAAAGACAAGGGCCAGATTGTGGGTCATAGGTTCTGATGCCTGGATCTTATATACTGTTTACAGTCTACCATTAACTCACCACTGCAGTCTGTCCTCATAAGGCCTGGTTAAATGCTGTCTGTCTGATGGGAATAGGATTACAAAGAGCCAAAACAGAGAGAAGATTGTTTGGGAGAATAAGATTACAGTGCTCTTATCAGCCCCAGCACGGAATAATTATATGAAATTGCCAGCTGGGGAAAAATATATGTTAGCCATTGATTGTGGATGTGAAGCAGCTGCCTCTAGGGGTTTGTTTTATATAATTTTATTTCCACAGCACACTCTAATTCAGATTTAATCACCAGAATAGAAACTGAAGTCCAGGTGATTGTACACTCAAAGTCATTGACGTTGGTAAAACTACCTTTGTAAAGAAAAATAAACCATCCAAGTACACTGGCTGGTCCTCAGTCATCAGGCTGAGCCACATTACTTTTAAAATTTGGCCAGCACTTGGAGGTAATACATAAGGGATAACGTACAGTGTGCATGTTTAATGGAGGCCAAGATAGCGATATTTATATTTGAATAAAACAAGAGCGACAGAATCTGTGATGTTGTAAACTGTGTATTTTGTTAATATTTCTATTCATCTGGATGACGGTTGCTTTGCTGGTGCATAATCCTCCAAAAACTAAACAACCTGCAGCCTATGAACACTTCATTTTGTTTGATTTAACCTGAGTGATCATCAGTGACCTGAGTGATCATCTGGTGAGTGGAAAGTGTCATGTGACATGTCACTCTTTCACCCAAGAGCTATCTGTGTGTACCACATTAAAAGTAAAAATTAAGTATTTGTCATGGCAACTCATAACCAAAATGTGACCTCCGCATTTAACCCATCACTGGTGAGGAGTGAACACACTGCAAGTCATGCTAACAAAAAAGTCCCCATAAGCTGACTTTAAAATTATGGATATGTCTCCTATCTGTCACGGTTCATGGGCTCACAGACTCATTTTTGCTCTCTCTCTGTGTGTGTGCGCATGTTGAGAGTGTGGGCGTGGCTGTGATTGTTTAGTGTGATTTGAGCCAGCTGTAGCTTGTTTTACTCAGCTATTTAACACCTGTGTTTTCGGCCTGTGTTGTCAGATTGTTTTGGTTTCCATTTGTGTTGTGTGGTGTTGTTCCAGCTCTCTTGGATTTTCCTGTCGGGATCCTGTCTCTGGTTCTCCCTGATCATTTGGATTGTTCTCCAGATATCCAGCTGCCCATTCGTGTCCCTGTGCGGAAGAGATCGGACACTCACTTGTTTCACGTGTTGTTTGCCTTTATTTGTACTTTGCACAATAAACTGTTTATATTGCACTTGCGAACTGAATCCTGTCTAGCATTTCTATGACACTATCTGACTTAGTTTAGTGAAGTACGAAAGAGACAGAAAGCAAGCGACAATAAAAGTTGTGAATGATTGTAGACATTGTGAACATAAAATGTAGACAAAAGATGTTTAATGTAGACATTTAAAACAGTTTAAATGTTGTAAAGGTACATTTTCAGGAATGTGCAAATTGTAACTATTATATTATTAGTGCATAGCGGTAAACGTATGTTGTCCAAATGTTTTATATCAGATCTTAAAATGAACACTGCATCTCTGTGTAGCTGTGAAAGCCACTGTCAATGTAAACTTATACGTTTCTCTATAAATATACTTCCTAGAAGAACTAGTAACAAAATGTCAAACCAAGTGCCATTTTATTTGAAAGACAGCACACACTTTTCAAACAAAATATTTACAAAGGGGAATTTGTTAGGTCTTGATAAAAGTGCAAAGTGACCAAAATGACAACAGAGCATTGTGACATGTCTACTTACAGTGAGGGAAAAAAATTATTTGATCCCCTGCTGATTTTTTTCGTTTGCCCACTGATCAGTATAAACTTTTAATGGTAGGTTTATTTTACATTTACGCATTTGGCAGGCACTTTTATCCAAAGCAACTTACACTTAATTCAAGTTATACATTTTTGTAAGTGCGTGTGATCCCTTGGAATCAAACTCACAATTTTGTATTGCTAGCGCAATGCTTTACCAACTGAGCTACAGGAACACATTTTAACAGTGAGAGACAGAATAACAACAAAAAAATCAATTTAAAAAAAGTTATAAATTGATTGCATTTTAATAAGTGAAATACGTATTTGACCCCTTCGCAAAACATGAGTTAGTACTTGGTGGCAGAACTCTTGTTGTCAATCACAGAGGTCAGACGTTTCTTGTAGTTGGCCACCAGGTTTGCACACATCTCAGGAGGGATTTTGTCCCACTTCTCTTTGCAGATCTCCAAGTCATTAAAGTTTCGAGGCTGACGTTTGGCAACTTGAACCTTCAGCTCCCTACACAGATTTCCTATGGGACAAAGGTCTGGAGACTGGCTAGGCCACTCCAGATCTTAATGTGCTTCTTTTTGAGCTATTCCTTTGTTGCCTTGGCCATGTGTTTTGGGTCATTGTCATGCTGAAATACCCATCCACGACCCATTTTCAATGCCCTGGCTAAGGAAAGGAGGTTCTCACCCAAGATTTGACAGTACATGGCCTCATCCATCGTCCCTTTGATGTGGTGCAGTTGTCCTGTCCCCTTAGCAGAAAAACACCCTCAAAGCATAATGTTTCCACCTTTAAGGTTGGGATGGTGTTTTTGGGGTCATAGGCAGCATTCCTCCTCCTCCAAACACAGCAACACGGCCAAAGATTTTGGTCTCATCCAACCACAACACTTTCACCCAGTTCTCCTCTGACTCATTTAGATGTTCATTGGCAAAGTTCAGACGGGCCTGTATATGTGCTTTCTTGAGCAGGGGGACTTTGCAGCGCTGCAGGATTTCAGTCCTTCATGGTGTAGTGTCTTGCCAATTGTTTTCTTGGTGACTGACATTTCTTGACATTACCTCAAAGAGGCAGGCATTTCAGATATTCAAAATATATACAATAAAGAAAAAAGATAAATAAATAAACAAATAACCCAAACAGTGTGAGACGTGAGCGGAGCTAAACAAAGAAATCAATAAAACAAAACCATTACTAACTTTAACCCATCAAAAACTATTTAAACAAAGAAAAAAATAAACAAAACAAATCTTCGGCTTAAACGCCAACTAACTACGCTCACTAAAACAAAAATACAAACAACAGCTTCCGCTCCTGCCCTAATGTTTTTATACAAGCAAATTTCTACGTGTTGTATCATGTAAGTCACGTGACATACTAACCTTGTCTCAACACTATGAGTCAAAGATGAATCCCGTTGTCAGCTCTTTAAAAGAGCGAAAATCGAATCACAGCACAATCGGGTAACGAGTCAGAAGAAGCGAGATACAACAAGTAGAAAAACGAAAATCAATCAATACTAATGATTCAAAATCTCGGCGGACAGCGTGACAAACAAATGAGAGCTCCACAAAGGAACAACGCGCTCTCCCGTCTTGCGTCACTTCCGAATCCTTAAAGCAGGCAGGCGTAACGGATTGACTCAAAAGTAGGCGTTGTCCTCACAGTAATAGATGATCGATCCAGCAGTCATCCAATCCTGGACTCTGGCAGTGAGAACAAGAACCAATAGAAAAATACAAATCTTTCCACACAGTATTATGGGACGTAACACCCACCCCCTTAAAAACAAACATCCATGTTTGACAAAAAAACACCAAGGGTAAATCAAAATACCCATTTTTAAACCCGGGACAGGGCATCAGCTACAACATTTTCCGTACCTTTTTTATACTTGATCTCAAGATTGTAGTTCTGGAAGATGAGGGACCATCTCATCAGTCTTTGATTCTGGTTACACATACGTGAGATAAAAGTTAGTGGGTTATGGTCTGTAAAGACAACTACAGGAAGGGTTGAGGAACCAATATACACTGCGAAATGTAAGAGTGCAAGTAACAAGGCTAAAGCTTCTATTGTAGAGTAGTTACGCTGACTTTTATTAAACTTCTTAGAAAAATAGCAAACAGGGTGATCGATTCCATCTTTATCCTGTAACAGTACTGCACCAGCTCCTACATCACTGGCATCAACCTCCAACTTAAAAGCCACGTGCAGCCAACACAGGCTCGCTACACAACAGAGCTTTGATATTATCAAAAGCTTCCTGACATTCAGGTGACCATAAAAACCGTTTGGAAGGACTAAGGAGTGCAGTTAATGGAACAGCCACAGAAGAAAAGTTTCTACAAAAGCATCGATAGTACTCGGCCATGCCCAGGAATCTACGTAGCTCACGTCTGGTCTTTGGCACAGGAAATTCATTAATGGCCGTGATCTTTGCTGTTAAAGGTCGTACCTGTCCTCCTCCTATCTGCTTACCCAAGTAGGTCACGGTTGCTTTGCCGATCTCACATTTGGATAGATTTAAAGTCAGACTTGCTTTTTCTAGACGCTTAAAAACAGTTTCCAACGACAATACGTGTTCAGCCCAACTCTGTGAATAGACAATTAAATCATCGAGATATGCATTAACGTTAGGAACGTCAGCAATTACTAAATTGACCAGACGCTGAAATGTAGCGGCGGCATTTCGTAATCCAAATGCCATTACATTATATTGCAGAAAGCAATCGGGGGTCACAAAAGCTGAAATTTGTGAAGCCCTATCGGTCAATGGGACTTGCCAGTAACCTTTAAGTAGATCAAGTTTACTGACAAACTTTGCTGATCCCACACTATCGACACAATCTTCCATTCTCGGCATTGGGTAACAATCGGGTATCGTTACTGCATATACGCGTCGATAATCAGTACAAAAACGGTTAGTGCCATCAGACTTCTGCACTAATAAACACGGAGAACTCCAAGGGCTAATACTAGGCTTTGCTAACCCCTTCTCCAACAGGTACTGAGTTTCTTGTTTCATTATATTTCTTTTAACCGTGTTCACCCTATAAGGATGTTGTTTAAAGGGCGCATTATGAACTACGATATCATGTTTCAACACACTCGTCAGTGTAGGAACATCACCTAAAATACAAAGAAATTTATTAAAAAGCTGGACAACGTCTTGCTTTTGGTCATCATCCAAATGACTCAGAACTTTAGACAAGTCCGCGAGAGTCTCGGAATTCGACAACCTGGCGGACAACAGCGATGTATCTGTCTTCATCAATCCATCCAGGTCTGCGTTCTCTGGTTCTGCAGCTGGACTCACCTCACAAGCAACACCTACAGGCAAGGCAGCATCACTCTTTTTCACTGTGGTAAGGGATTCTGCAGCTTCTCTAGCAAAATAAGCTTTTAACATATTAATGTGACATACTCGTTTTTGACGCTTTCTATCAGGGGTACTAACTACATAATCTGTGTCACTGATTTTCTGCAGGATCTTATATGGCCCTGAGAATCGTGCAGATAAGGTGGAACCAGGAACAGGAAGTAAGACCAGGACTTGATCACCTACCGCAAATGATCTACTTACGGCATCTTTATTATAACGCGCCTTCATTTTCCCTTGAACCTTACACAAGGCTTCTTGAGCTAAAGTACAAGACTCATGAAGTCTCTCTCGAAATTTACTTACATACTCCAGCACATTTGTTTTCTTGTCATTCTCAATGCCTAACATTCTCTCTTTTAGTGCTTTCAAAGTCCCTCTCACCATATGGCCGAAGACCAATTCTGCCGGACTAAACATAAGAGATTCCTGTATGGTTTCTCGAATCGAAAATAAAAGCAATGGTACCCCCTCATCCCACTCATTCCCTGTCTCAATGCAATATTTCCTCAACATCGCTTTTAGTGTCTGATGGAATCTCTCCAACATTCCCTGACTTTCAGGATGATAAGCACTAGATATACGGTGCGTAATATTGAGTGTCTTAAAAACTTGTGAGCACAATTTAGAAAGAAAATTAGTTCCTTGATCGGACTGAACGCCCTTTGGCAAACCAAACGAAGTGAAAAAAAGTTTATTAAGGCTTTAACAACTGCCTTGGCCGTAATTTTACGCATATGGATATCTAATAGCAGCACACATAATTGTGAATAAAAACTGGTTACCGGATTTAGACTTTGGTAGAGGCCCCACACAGTCTACTATGACGTGCTCAAAAGGTTCACTCAACACTGGAATCGGGATCAAAGAAGCAGGTGGAATCACCTGGTTAGGTTTACCCACATACTGACATAGGTGACAAGTTTTACAGTACTGTATTACATCACGCTTAAGACCGTGCCAAAAGAAATTCTGAAGGATGCGGTTATAGGTCTTGGTTACCCCTAAGTGTCCTGCTAACATGTGATCATGGGCCAGTGACCTGACCTGTGGACGAAAGATGGTAGGAACTACCACCTGATAAACAAAGTTCCACTCACTCTCAGTGGAATTACTTTTACGCTACTTTCGCATAAGTAACCCATCTTTAACAAAGAATGAAACATTATCGATTTCGGCATTCTCAGCCAGTTTGAAACATTTTGCCAACGAAAGATCATTATTTTGGGCTTCAATAAGTTTCTCACGTGTTACCATTAATGATAAAGAATCGTTCCCTACCACTCCCTTAGCCTCCGTGTCACCAAACTCGATTACTGCAACGTCTCCAGATACACCCTCTGCACAAAGGAAAGAGTCAGATAAAGATATATCATTTTGTTCTCTAGCTTGGGCACGGGTAACAGCGCATGCAGGAAATACATTAGGATATTTCTGGAATAGTTCATCTTCCTTAGGCTGGGTTAGTGGAGAGTCAATTACTTCTAGTGAGGGTATTATTTTCTCACCAGCTAAATCATTTCCCAAAATGAAAGACACCCCTTTCATTGGCAACACAGGGCGTATGCCTACCTCCACAAAATCTGTGACCAAATCAGATTGAAAATAAATGCGGTGTATGGGTACCTTTATAACCTCCATACTGAAACTTTGAACTAATCTACTAGAACCAACAGAAGATTTCTCTGAAAAAGGCAAGACATTTGCACATACGAACGATTGAGAAGCTCCTGTATCGCGCAACACCTGCACCTCAACCTGGTCCTCCTTGTTGCCTGTCAACGAGACAAACCCTTTAAACAGGAAAGGCAAATAAGTGGGGTCGGGTAAATCATCTCTTTGTTCAGCCCTCGAACCTTGTTTAATAGAGCTAACAAAACCCAGCTCTTTTTTTGGAGAGTGCTGTTTACAATTCAAAGATAGACAGTCAGCTATCACGTGCCCTTTTCTATGACAATAAAAGCATAGCATGCCATCTTGGTTACGTCACACCAAGATGGCAGCGTCCACATTCGGAGATGAAGACACGGTCGAGTTGCAATCGCTGCAGGCAGAACTAGAGATCGTAGAGAAGGTGATC
>JAZGTJ010019328.1:0-10967 GCA_036877575.1 Botia almorhae | reverse complement strand
GGGTCCCCTCAATGACCAACCACAATGTCTCTCCCTCTCTCTCTCTGTCTCTCTCTCCCTCTCTCTGTGTGCATGTGTGTGTAATATGATGTCAAGAAAGGTTGCAGAGACCACCATCTTTTCCTAGGATCAAAGACTGATCACTGATCCCTATTTTATCCCATTTATACATTCTGATGTACATTGCATGATTTGTAAACTTTTGGACCTGACTCAGCAAACAACAAAAACATGAACAGAAAACTGATTTAAAGGCTAGATATAATACTGAACGCAGTTTATGTGCATGTGTAATTAATAACTCGCTGACTAAGAAAACTATTTTACTTTACACAAAGCACTGTCGATATACAGAGAGATGATCATTTTGACTTCAGAATTGATGCATGTTTTTAGGTTCATAAGCTCTACATCTATAAATAGATGCACTTAGTAGATTAGTCAATAGATTGTATTGTAGTCAAGCTCAACAGCTTGAAATAAAATTTCTAAGAAACCAAACCTGTGCTGTTTCATTTTACTGAGTCAGATTAACGCTTGGTTGAAGTTTATAATGAATACTGTCACATTCCAACCTGACTGTGAATTCTCCTTAAACAAACACATTGTGTGGATTGACGGTCCTCGAGGGAGAAAAGAGAAGAGGGAGAGAGATTCTTCCTGAAAATAAAAACAAACAGAGACGCAAGGGATGGTAGAAAGCTTGTGTAAGTGGCTGTCAGGAGCCTTAAAGCAGTTTACAGTTCACTGGCACAGTCTAAATTGCTTCATTTATTATAATGAGAATGGTCTGTGTTTCTTTTAAATCAGTCCAAACTGATTTGTTGTTGTTAAAAAAACTTTTCTTTGGTAAACACGATCCCACCCCTCTCTGATATTAGCAGGTTTTAGGGACAGTTTTCCTTTTTGTGCACTGGAAAAGCAACTTTTGTCGGTAGAGAAAGGGACACGTGAGGAGGAGAGTGTTGGGGGACTGTGGAGGGAAAGAGTGAGAGATAAGGGTTGGGTTAAAAATACAATTCCTCCTCAAGCAGTCGCAGTGGCTGCCAGAGCTAGCGCGCTATCCAAATAGCCACCTCATTCGTGTCTTGCTGTCGTCGTCTCCAGCTGCGCTAAACATACAGCCGTTAACCAGCCAAATTAGCCTGTGTGCTCACTGGAAACCAAACTCCCAACTGGCTTATGCATAATCCACAAAATAATAAACCCTCAGTGAGAAGCATCTTCGCGGCCCTCCGAGCATCCAGCAACCGCCTGGCATAGAGGAGAGACTGAGATAAGCTAAGACAATGAGACTGAATGGAGTGGAACAGATAGGAAAGCAGCCAGTGACTGGAAAGTGCTTCTATAAAACAGGAAGATGAGGGCTGCTGTCTGCCGACATGATTTTAAGACCTGCTGGAGCCATTACCCTCCACATTTTATTGTTTTACATCATTTCATTTATGTAGCATTAACTATGAGCTAAGCCCATATAATATTGGAACCAACATGATGCAAGGACTGTATTTAAAGGTGAAGTATGTTTTCGGCGCCAGTAGTGACACCAAACAGAATTGCGAAGTAATGAACGATTACTCGTATTTTTCAGATTCCGGGAATGTGCTGTCTGTCTTTGGATAAGCAATAAAGTCTTGCCATTGGTTGATGCGTCTGGACCCTCAGATGCTGAACAAAGCAGGTTTTACAGCACCAAAGGGCCACACAGTTCACACTTTTCAGCAATTCAATGCACCGATATCTTAATTATAGTTCTGTCCACTTTAATCTACAACAGGAGAATGTATTTTAACCTAAGTACACCTCGGCTTCCTTTTTGTTGAAGAATGGTTTTATATAACTTATGTGCAATTTTTTGTTTTGTTTCCATTTTATTGAAAGTGTGCTTTATAAAATCCATAATTCAAAGTAAACAGAACTATAACAGCATAATATGATAGATAATATTGTCAAGAAAGTAAAGAAAATTCACTCCCTCTGAACTTAAATTAAGAAACACTGGGTAATATATGTCATTTATAGGCACCTCTGCTTTGGAAAGTCTCTCTCCCACACACACATTTTGTATGTCTACCACACGGGAGGCCATATTCCTGACCTTGATCCACTAATATAAGGGACATTCTTGAGATTTGATACTTTACTGTCTTGTATCCCAGGCCACATATCTTCAATAATAAAAACAATAACTGGAAGCATGTATTTAAAATGCAGACGACATGAAAAGTTTTAGAAAGTACGTAGTTATAAGGTTCAAAATACAAAAAAAATCACCCATCCTCCACACTCAAAAAAGTGAGAAGAGGTATTAGTGGAGATTATTCAAAGTATATGTGTACATATATTTTTAAATAAATAAATTTCGAAAAAATACACATTTTTATTGTTTTCATATTTACTTTAAAATGATTGCAAAAGTATATAAGCAGCTAGCTTTATCCTACATTAAATATGGCAGAAGGACTGGTTTGCTCTCCAACCCCACACACACAGTGGATAATTCACAGTTCACAGTCTATGAGAGACAATGCATAGTTCCAGAGGGCTTCTCTTTAGATGTCAGTTGACAAGCACTGTCTGAGTTAGCAGTGTTTCTTTGAGATAGTCAGACAACACTCGCTATTAAGTCTATAAATATGGCCATAGCCACATTAGCCTCCTTTGGGTTATTTTGCAAAGACTTTAGTGGTATGTTTATCTGAAGCTGGCGAGGCCTCTCCCCATGAGTTTTTCGCATGGCCATGTTATACCTCATTGTCCAGCCTGAATTGTCAGTCATCCCAGCCAAATTTCCTGCCTGTCATCTGGTAGAACTTCATGTTAAAAGGCCTGTAGAAGTCTCTTAGTCTCTGCACCACCTCAGGGTCAATGTTTGGGTGGGTTCGCCCTTTGGTTTTGCCCAGGCAATGGGGTTTGCTGCTGCCTTCGGCCTTCTTAAGACAAGGGAAGCCCTTGGTCTGGTTGAAGTAAAAGTGTTTGTCTGTGATGATTCTTTTCAGACCCAGAAAGTCCTGCACACGGCCCAGCTCGCCAGCCGGATCGCTGATCAAGCGCTCTCCGCTCACAAACAAAATCTGGTCCATTGGGAAAAACTGCAGCCAGTTGTCCAGGTGCTTGGCGTAGATGCCGATCTGAATGGCACTCCATGACGTGTCGATCAACCCCGTAGTCCTGTTTTTAAATGTCAGGCTCTCAAAGGTGGGAATGTCAGGCTTCTTGGACAACGTTTGTGTGTAGTCGGATATAGCTCGTGTGACAGGGTCCCGGACCACCACGATCAGCTTGGTGTCACGGGACATGGCGTAGATCCGGGCTGGAGCCTCACGCGTCACAAAGTAGCTTGGGGTTTTCTCCATGGTGATCTGGCCCTCCAGGGTCTTAGGCATCAGGTCTCTGTACAGAGAGAGGGACAAGCAGATATAAAGATAAGCTTGGAGGTACATATGCCATTCAGATGATGATGTGCAATCAATCTCTCAGTAGTCTGTATAGCCTTAAGCTTGAACTTTACTCTCCTTCATTGGTGTATTTAATGTCATTTGTTACAGTTTTATGTTGTAACAATGCTAATCTGTATTGCTCAAGCTTTGCTTCAGCTACAAAACAGCATCCAACACTCAGAGTTGTTGTCAGAGTCATCCTCCATTTATGTCTGAAGAGAATGTATTTCTGAAAGGCTGTGAGTGCAATGGACAGCCATGTGAGTGATTTACCAAGACTCCATTAAACCATTGACTGATGGCCCCGACATCACATGACCCTAGACACTCTCCCCAATGTTCTGCTATTTTATTTGGCTAAACAGAAATGTCAAAGAACTATATTTGAAGAGCTACTTATATTCATGCCAAAATCAATTGAGAAAAGATGGCGCATTGTCTCCAAAAATATATGAATGCACAATAGGTTTTGTTCATCTATTACCACTGTAGCTTTTAAGATAAAGCCTGAATTTTAAACAAAGTCGTCATGTTCTTCTAAGAAGAATAGCTGCGCACATTTAGTCTGTACGATGAGCAGCACCAGCTCCAGCTAGCCAGCAGGAGCAGCCATAATATTTTGGCTTGTGGTTTTCCATGACTTCTACCCTTCATCTCTTCGCTTTGCATTCTAGCTCAGTTGGATCTTGAAGACGGAGAGACGAGTCTAATCTGTTTGTCCATGACAGTCTCTCTCTCTCTCTCTCTCTCTCTGCCTTCAGGACTGTGACCTGATCCAAAGAGGATAAAAGCAGTGGATTAATGATTTACAGCTCCACTCCACCATTTAGAGCCTCATAAGGCCCGTTCACTTTAAATTCAGCCCAAGTGCAGAATGCAGCCCTCAATTATTTATCTCCCTACACTGGGGGGGTTTAGACTCTGACAAAACAGCCTTCCGTAACCCTGCTGGCGGTTTATAGGCCATAATAGCATTAGCGGGCCGGGGTCAGCAGCTTCAGATAGCCCTTCAGGTCATTCCAGAGAATGCTCCTCTTTTTGTGGCAATTGTATTTCTTCTCATATGGCATTACAGATGTCTGGAGATACAAATGCATAATACAAATGCATGAGTTTTCCAGCATGGAGGATTGAGTGTCAGTGTGTACCATGTATGTAGCAGAGTATGTAACAGTGTGTAGCAGAGTGCATGCAGAGTATCAGTGTGCAGTACAGCTGGCCAGGCATTGCTCAACTTTTTCAAGTAAAATTGGTAATAACACAGTTTAACGTTTTGCTTTTTAATAGTTTTTAATTTACTAGTTAATAATTTATTATTGCTGTTATTATTATTATTTGCAAATTTTGGTTAACAGACAAGTGCCTTACTGGATTACTATCTAACTGAGACAGTTAATTATTTAAGTTTTGCTTTGTCTTATAACTTTCTAAATATAGCAACCTTGTATAATAAGCCATTGGAGTTCATGTTAGCGTTCATCTTTTTCAGATTGTCTTTAAGAGAGAGAGTGGGAGAGAGAGTAAGAGCGAGCATCTCATCCCTACCACAGTCTGAGACCTCAAGCACTCCTAGCAGAGCTTTGAAGGGACCAGAATATTACAGTGGCCATATGAAGATGACATTTTTGAGTGAGCATGAAGTTGATGGTTGAGTGATTTTCTCTATATTGAATACTGTGAATTTGTCTGTGTGGTGAACTACTTAAATTCATTACTGATGTTTATACAACTTGCCAAAAAGACAAATGAGTGATATCTACTGCAGCGTTGCACTCTCTGGGGTGATTTTAAAGTAAAAGATCAAGTCTGTCATTTACTCATCTTTATGTGGACTCATTGAAAAGATCAAACTCAAAAGAATGCATTGTTCATAAACAGACATTGCTGCTTTTATTATAAGCACATCAAGAGCATCAGTGCATATTATTCCAAAGTATTATCCCAAAGCTGTTCATTTACAGACATATAATTGAATTTAAACACAGGCATATAATTAAATTAAAGAATGTGCTCCATCTGTACCTAAAGATCACAGCGAGGTCATGACTAATTGTTGAAGGGTAGACAAATGGTGCTGAATGGTCTGGTATCAGGTCATGGGGCTGTCCAACAGCCTTCCACGGCACCAAACTGCACAACATTGTCTCCTTATAAAATAGACATGAGCCTGGTGGTCCAAAGATGGCATTTATATTTAATAAGCTCCTTCTTTCTTGTTGTCAACGCAATATTTGTGCTGTGCTTTTACATAGACTTAAGAGGCCCAAAAAAAGACGAGGATTTAAAACACCTTTATTTAATTCTATTTTAACTGCTTCTTTTAAAATAGCATGCATGGAAACGTTTTACAGAAGATAAAGTTCCATCAAGTTAAATCGATCAGGCTTTGAACTGTCAGGTGCTACAATTATAAGAGATAAACACACATAGACACAAATAGACTACAGAAACTGTACTTGGATATATTTAGAACCAGTTGTACAGTATGTTCTAAATTTACTCATGTTAACCTACCTACCTACTTACTGTACATTGTTTTAATGCAATGTTAAAACATTTATTCATTTATCTGTTTATTTTTAGTAGTGGGCAGAAAATATGGGGATATAAATGACAGAATGTTTATTTTAATATATATTATCTCTTTAAATTTCCTGTTCTCACAGTATGTTTATGACATAATACTACATATATGTTAAACATAAATGATTTTGTGAATTCAAGCAATGCATTAAGGGCACAGAACGTCCTTTTGGGATCCGATTGTTTGAAATAAACCAGCAGTCATGATAAATTGTCACTCTGTCACAACATAAGGCCATTTCTCAGGCACATTAGAACCCGCAGAGAGTCGAAAAGTTAAACAAACGCCTGCGTGCTTGAGTCTTAAACGATATCAGCGAGAGAAAAACAGAAACAAGGGAGGCCCGGGAAGACCAGAACGCATGATGGACAGCCTTCACTGTCTTATCTCTCTCTTAGGAACCGTATAAAAAGGGAGTATGCTGGAATAGTTTCCTCCATCCCCTGGCAGGGGAAAATGAGGCTTTTCTCTAACAGATGTTTATTGGCAACATAAATGATGTAACACTTGAAGTAGCTTTGCCTCCAAGTACAGATGATTTACAGTCCTTTCAGAGCGGCGTTTGATGTCTTCTTCAAGCAGTGAGAATATGACTCCCTGTACACACATTTAGGCATTTAATACAGGCAGAAAGCCGCAGCCATTAAACACATCCGGATCATTGCAGGGTCTGACACGTACCAATCCAACTGTGAAAAATATCACCCAAACGCTCTGTGTCACACGTGAATGATGAATTTCAGCCGAAACCAGTGAATGGTGTGTAGATTCGATTTTTCAAAGGGACACATACACACGTCAACCTAAAAATGATCTTAAAAGCTGCATGATAGATTTACACTAAATTACTAATCAGCTCTAGTCAAGCATATTTGTTTAACCTTGAAGCATTCTGCCCATTTCAGGAGATCTCTGCTAACCAGCTGATGTTGTCCAGGACTGCTGAGAACCACTGCTCCAGAGCACCAGGTAACCCAGGACTAAAAACAGAAAATATTAGGAGGATGATGCCCCTGGGACAGATAGAGGGCACGGTGAGTCAAATGGGCGGTAATCACAAAAGGCATGAGGGTGCCCAGGCTACGCTGCATTAGATTCATTTCTCCCTGTAGAGAGGTAAAACACACATAAATATCTCCCACAACCCCACACCGGCATCCAGAACAGATAATCGTCATCTAATTGACTCAATATTTCTGCCCTTTGGCCAGACAGACTCTCTCTCTCTCATTCTTTCTTTCTAACCACATTCCTCACTCATCATTTTTCCGGCTGGTGAACTTCAGTAGGGGTCAAAGGAGCATGACTGTGATTTAAAGCCACTATCAGAGTCCGTGTGTATGAGCCTGCTGGCCCACAAACAAGGTGCAAAAAGAACAGTAACCGAGTGCCAGATTCAAGTACATTTTGGCTTTGCTGAATTAATAAAAGCTTGGCAGCTGGCTGGTAACTACAACACAAACACATGGTTTAAGTCGAATCACTGACGTGAGTGATAGAAATACGATTTGAAGGTTTTCTTGATTCATCCATGTTTAACAGGTGTGATAAAAAGTGAATTTTTGACCCTGACCACAAGTGTCTGGCGGTACCGTACGTGGCTGTGATGGTTCACCTGTCCCAAAGCGGCAAGAACGTTATGGTCTTTGACACGTACGTATGTGCTAATAACTGATGACGGACCACAGAGCAGGTGAGTGAGATAATGATGGAAACAATGTCTGTTTTTCCACTCTGAGATCACTCAACCATCAAGTAAAGCTCCGGCTGCTAGGGAAGGCCATGGCACAAGCATCATAATCAGCTGTATTGCGTGTGACGTGTGTGTGAGCTGTTGCTCCTAGCCAGCCGCGTAGTTTAAGACCCGACCTTTATCAGTGAGGTCGTGATTGTGTTTTCTAAACCTGTATAGAGAAAGTTCAGCAAAAATGGAAATGATGTCACCCATTACTGATGCTAATATTGATCCAAACGCAAGAATACATTTTGAATCATTTAATAGTGATTCATTTGAATCATTTAATAGTGATTCATTTGAATCATTTACTCACTCTTACAATCACAGGGGATTGGAGTTTTATAACTTAGAATATAAACATAAAGGTTTAACAAAATAAGCTCCAGTCCCCATTTACTGCAGTTTTGTGTGAATGATCTGTTTTCTTATCCTCTCAAAACGACATAGGCCAGCTAAACAGTGGTCATTCATTTTGAGTTTTGGATAACACAAAAAGTTATACTTTACACTATAATAAATAATATATAGCATAAAAGCTTTGAAATTCCAGAAGAATAGCTACAGATTGTGCTGGTAAATTTCCCAAAAGGGAATATTTCCTATATTTAATTTCATAAAGCGAATAAACTGGACAAAACTATAGGGACGCATTTCTAAGTAAGACTAAATAAGGGAGATGAAACTTTAAACAAATGCCTCATTTCAAGACATATTCAAGAATATTCACACACACACACACACACACAGATCTTTTACAGGGACCTTATGGTATTAATTCACTTGGTGATCTAAACTCCTGCCGTAATCCAATAAAATCTAATTTAAGCATTCAAGCAAAGTTTCCAGACCTGACACACACACACACACACACTGTAGTTTATTCAAACCACAGTCAGGCAAGGGCAGTGCAGGGAAAATTAATTACAACAGAAAAGTTCTACTGGGCAACAGTTTTTACTGTACTGTACAGACTGTACTGATTGAGGGAATCTGGAAATTCTGTCAGTGGATCAGAAGAAATAACAGTAAACAACAAAGCATTTTAATATGAGTAAGATTTATTGAACTTCATTATGGACAAATACAACTTTCAACTAATGAAGTGGGTGTTTTTATGTCCTTATTTTCATACCTTTCTATACCAGCCACCAATGCACAATTTAGTAAAATTTTTATAGAGTTCGCTTTACAGTATGTTCTTATAAATTTATCAGCAGCATTTTAGGCTCTCTCTCTCTTCCTCTCTGTGCCTTGAGTAAGTCCCAGGTTTATTTTGTAAGAGAGGTAAAATAAGCTGTTACTCTGTGGCAACCTTCTTGTGAATAATTTACCCTCTCTAACTGTGAAGAGAGATGGGCAGAAACAGAGAGAAAACGCGCTCACAACTCGACAAACATGCTTTTACGTTCCGCCGGTTAAAATCAGCACGCACTCACAAAACCTTCCGTTACAAGAAGGGAAACTTTAATGTTGCATTTGCTTTGAGGGAAAACCCTGACCGCTCCCTGCGATCCTCCTGGCAGCTAAACTGGGCTGTGGACGGAGAAGTTAATGCTTGAATTGAGCTGAGTGTGACTGACATTCGTGGATTTATTGTTGTGGTCCCCACCCCGCTGCTGCCACAGAAACAGACCTAACGGCACAGGCATGATGCTCAGGGTTCGAAAACATGTTTCAACATGGCATGTGCATTATTTTTTAATATCTTTCTGACCCACTTGTTTCTGAGTTGCAGTGAGTTTGAGTCAGAAGAGTTGCAGACATCACATACAGTGACAAGATGAGTTATAATGACATGCGTCTCTGTTTCTCAAACTCTCTCTCTCTCGTCTTTTTCAGTAAGTCAAGAGGATCTCAGGAGCTTCAGAGTGATAAGACACCTAAACTCTTTGCTGAGATACTAAGTTTCCTGAACATCAGCTTAAGACCACCGTTGTGCTGTGCATTACCATTTCAAGGCATCACTCCACAGCTACTTTGATTCTATGAATGTTTCCTTGAAGAAATAGGATTGGAACAACTGTGGCTGTTCGACTTAATGCAATCTGCGAATTAAGAAAATGTGCCAGATGTAAATATGTCTTACTGAATATTAAACATTTGATTGTGGTGTTTAAATTACTTTTTTGTGGCTAAACACAAAAAGACAACACACTCTGATTTTGTCTACCATATATATGTATGTATGTATGTATGAATGAATGTATGTGTTGGTGGCTTTTTGCAGGGAACATGTCACCACCAGTTCTGGAGTAAAATCCCAGATGAACTTCTTATGATTCATTTTCTTCAGTAGAAGGTTGGTATGTCTCATTGGAATCTGTGAATGTCAGACTATCATTCTTATAAGAATTCTTTTGATTTAACCATGTATTATGTTGCAAGTTACAATAAAGTTACTGGCCAGCTGGTGAGTAACTCAGTTTTATTTACCCACTAAAGCCAGTTCTTACTCATATTTGGCACTTGGAGAGAGTTTAAGACCCCACTTGGATGTTTAATAAAAGTCAGCACATCATAGTTTACAGAAAAATACCTCAATGAACAAAATACCGGCTATGTCTTGTATTGCTGAGCTGTGCAGAGATTAGTTAGTTTTAAACTGCCTATTCTTCAGTCTATCCTCCTCACTGTAAGCTCTCGGTTAAGAGTCACTGATTCAGTCGCTGAATCATTCTTTCTGCCAGGCGTGGATATGATTCTGGGCAAGTATTCCTGATTCTGTGTGCGTGTGTGTGTGTGTGTGTGAGAGAGGGAGAGAGTGTTGTGGGTATCAGTGAGGCCACAAAAGCTTGTCATTTACAGATATTAGTGTTGAGTAAGATTAGACGTTATTTGGCTGTATTAAAAATCTATGAGTAAGAACCACGAGAGGAAAAAAGTAATGAAAAAGCCTGACCTCTGCACAATCAAAATCACTGTGTCACCAGCTATAGACAACTTAATTTCACAGTTCTTTAAAGCAGAATATTGAATCTTTAACTGTATGGTTGCCACTGATTGGCTGGTTCACACCCTTTTTGACTTTTTAATGTCAGGTATCTTGAAATTAAAATATTTAAACAATTATACTGAATGAACGTCTCCATAAAGACAAAAGTCGACCTGATGTTGAGCTCATGCTTCAGTGTTTTTAGCAGTTTAATGACATACTGTTGTCATGGCATGCACGCATTCCTTCCACTCCGCTCTCGCACTAATATCA
>JAZGTJ010019327.1:0-10968 GCA_036877575.1 Botia almorhae | reverse complement strand
TCTAACACGAAAAACAACAAAAAAACAAGAAAAACACACGAAAAACTGCAGAGTTTGCTTGGAGCTCGCAACACGGCTGCCATGCTCGGCGCCATCTTGGATCAATAAATCAATCAATAAAGCAAAGGCAGTGCTGCCAGGGAAAGATAAAGTCATAAACAATAACGCGAGTCTAGACTCATCAGCCTTGAGACTTTATCAGTTGGGACAAAGGAACAAACAAGAAAACTTGTTTTGCAGCTGGTCGAGAGTGTAGGCCACACCTTCTGATGTTCTGATTGGCTGAGGAGAACATGCTTACCACAGTGACAGCTGCTGATCGGGTAGCTGAGTTGTTACCTCATGTACATGTACATGTACTGCTGGTGTGTGTAATCACTTTTAGAATGGAGGGCTGGACTACAGCATGAGAATTAAATGTGAACGCTTCCAACTGTGAATTATTCTTGTGGGACTGCTGCATATACTGTGCACCTGATGTCCTATTTCAGAGTAAACACATGGATTAAAGCAATGTTTGCATGGTGTGTCAGGCTAAGGCTGTGTTGTCTCTAGAAGCAAGCTACTCTTATTAAGATCTTACTGGATCTATAATGTATCTATATAGGTAGCTTATGGATCTGTAAGGTAATGTAAATGTATATTACATGTAAAAAGGTATACATGTATCTGTCACCCTACAGAACCTAACCCAAAAGAAGTCATGACTACAGGGGAGTCTGTTTCCACTCCGTCCCCCGGTCCAAGGATGGTGGAGACCTCTGAACCTGCAAACTCGCTCCCCTCGCAGGTGGAGGGTGCGGAGGTGCAGCCCGTGAAGGGAGTCCAGGAGCAGGTCAGAACAGGATCTAAGAAGAAGAGAGATCTCGGAACTGCTGGTGGGTTTGATGGAGATAAATAAAACCTCAAAACACATTTCAAAACGCTTCCCAAACGTAAGCGCAAAGCAGTTGGTGGGATTAAACTTTAGGCTCAGAGTTCAGGTTTAGGGTTAGTCGTTGGGCTGGGGTTTAGGTGTAACTGGTTTAGGTGTTTAATTCATGCTTCTGTTTCTCATCTTTTGATCTTGTTAGGTTATGTTCTCGCTGTTCTCATGATGGCTGTCATCATTCTTCTTGGAGGTGGTATCACGATGGGATACTTCTACAAACGGTCAGTACAACAGAGCTGGACAACAGACAAAACACAGTTTTCAGCGTGGCTCTAATGGGAGGGCGAGATCTTATGATCTTAAACAAAGATAGCTTGCTATTGCTAGCCTCCGAAAAGCACAACTTTCACTCAATTTGTTATGCTGATAATGTTTGTATTTTGTAATGAAAAATACTACGTTGTTTGGAAAAGAGAGACATTTAGTTGCTGGTGTTGTCAAATTACCCCACTGTGTTACTTGTTTAGCTAATCAGTGACAATCAGACACGACAGAGGTGTGGGTTACGTTTGAATCTTTGTGATTATGAATGCGTTGAAACATGGTTTAAATCATGTGATTCATGACTCAATTCTTTATTGGCTGTCGTGTAGGGGGCGTGACCTTAAGAAACAGCACGACCAGCGAGTTTACGAGCGCGAGATGCATCGCATCACCCTCCCTCTCTCCGCCTTCGCCAACCCCACCTGCGAGCTTGTGGACGAGAACACCATCATCATCTCCACCGAATGCAACAACCAGACCCCCACTCAGGGGTCCACCGAGGGGGGCGACCCCCTCATGGGGGCAGCGGCAGGGACCCCTGGAGCCTGAGGGAGGAGCCAGAATGAACGCCTGGACGGGCCTAGTTAAAATGTCTATGCAGGACTGTGGAATTTCAGAGGACCAAACCCCACGTCCACTTCCTGTTTTTAAGCTCCGCCACTGTGCCCTGCCTTTACATCTCAGATTTACAGTAAAAGTAGGACATACGCTCCGTAGGGAGCTGTGGAATGCTTTTATTCCCAAATGTGTCCTCATTTACTCAATGAAGCTGCTGGGGAAAGTAGGATGCTGTACATCGAACAGAGTGAGGAAAGATGGTTTTGTATACATGTTCGTGTCAGGGACTGTCATGGTGAACAGTATGCGAGTAAGTTTTTATCTTGGAAATCTATATTCAACAGTTAGGCAGTGTGGCCCTGGATGCTGAAGTTGCCTATGCTGGGTGAAGGTTTCTGACTTAAAATGACTGGAAATATGCCTTAGCGAATCACATCTGAATGTATCATTGCTTCTGTGGCTCATTTCAAGTGTGTTAGAAGTTGTAGAACTATGCTGACCAATCAGAAGAGGTCTGTCGTGGAGCTCATGGGTAAATGTTGTGTAATGTGTTCATGTTCCTCTTTCTGTACAGTTAGGGAAAATGTGCTTTGAAAGCAGCACAAAGGTTGTGGGTTCGATCCCCAGGGAACACGTGTACTGACAAAATATATACATTGAATACACTGAGTGTATTAGTGGCTTTGTATAAAAACAATATTTTTCAATACTTTGCATTTTGTCAAGACTGTAGTCATCCACCAATGAGCGGTTTGAAGTTGTATGTTTTGATTTTCCGTTTCTGATGTATGCATTTGTTTTTCTCTTGGTACACACTGGACTGTGACAGTGTAACTGTTTATGTTTCCTGGAGATACTACTTTTATATAATAAAAGAAATAAAATCATTTTGAGGAAAATTTGTACATTATTTCACACTACATTGAAATGGACATCCCACGTATAAAGGTCGAAGATGACGTGGCGTACTGTCTTACAGTATATTAACCAGTATCTGATGATCAGCGCGTAATGTACTGCGTTTATATCATATACAGCGATGTCGGCGAAAAAAGTTTATGAAACCGGATGTTCTGCGTCTTTCAATCCAAACTTGTTTGAATTCATCAATCAAACGAGTCCAGCAGTTAATATCACACCCAGATGGATGAAACTTGCATTGAACGTGGCCGCTGTCACCAGCTAAAACTCTTACACAACAGCGCCTCCTTGCGTCGCATCACAAAATAGCCTTAAATGTGAACTGAACGTGAAGGCAGGTCGAAGTGCTGATGAAAATAAACATGAACGCAGTGCTTCTGCCATTAGACTTTATTCACAAAACATAGGCGTAAGACATTCTGTGGTGAACAAAAAGTGGTTATAGTTTGCCCATACCAGTACCTCTGACAACTAGACAACCAGTAGAAAAAAACGCAGCTTCACATTATACAAACATATGCGAACTACAAATACACTGAATCAGATTCATGCAAACATTACACATAGATCCAGTTTTAAGTTAAACATTTGTGATCAAAGTGAGGAATACATCACTCGTTGAATGTGTCGATTAGCGTTCACCCTAAATCCAGCATTACGATCTCACTTCTCATTTCACTACAGCTGAAAATATTAATAATAATTATTGCCGCGCCACAGCATCAGGCGAATCCATGTACAGTCCAGCCTTTACAGCCGATGTACCAAATATTAAATACTGTATAACTGAAAGCGTTTCCATTAAAGCACATACAGAAAACCCGATCAGAACCCAGAACCGTGTTATTTCAGTTCATGTCACTTTGATCACTCTCTGTCTTTGGGTTATAGAATTAAACTTTCTTAACTTTTAACTTTAAATTGGTTATGACCTCACGACTGAGGCGCTAGTGGTACAGAAACTGACTGCACATACGCACAACCACCCTCAGGGGGCAGTGTGGTCTCACAAAACAATCATTTACGTTCCTCAAGTTCATGCCATTGTTAATCATTTGAGTCGCAAGAAGCTTTTATATTCATCTGATAAACTTTCGAAATCATTGCAATCAAAATACTTCAATGCAATTTCTGCTACACTATGAATTAGCAAAATGCTCTTCTTTCATTTTAAGAGATCACGTGAGTCGCCGAAATCTGATGCATGACTTTATTTCGTGGTCACCTGACAAAACTCAGCCAGTGGGGCTCAGACAGGTTTTGAACTAAAGGATTAACCACTGAACCATCCAAATTAGTCCGAAAGACAAGTCAAAGGCATAACCTTTTTCCCTCAAAAGAATCGTGCAAAGAGCGCCAGTTCCAGAAATGCCCCCGAATGTTTTCAACACATGCGGCGTCCATATTCCCTGTATGTGAATCCGAGATAAATGCTCGGGTTCATTCCTGTAAAGATTAGGTTCTGTCGCTGTCCTGGTTCTCAGGCGCAATTCCTGAACTCTGTCCGTAAGTCATCAGCAACTTCTGCTGAAGTTCATCCAGTTCAGCAGGTAGATGAATCCCCAGCTCCTGATTCAGAGTTAACGCCTCAAAGCAGTCCTCCAGCTTCTGAAAGGCAGGCCTGAAAAATACACCAGGAAGAGGGTGAGACGCGCATTTCCTTCCACTACGAGGTGATTTCATTTACTATTGTTTATAGAGCGGCTAGATTAACTGTATTCTCTGTAATGATAAAATCATACAGATGTAAAGTTGACATCCTGTAGTGTGACATGCTATACATGCATTTTATAGGAATGTAAATATTTTGCACAATTTCTGCCTACGTCAATTGTGATGACATGGAATATTTGTATTTAAAAAAACAACACGTCACAGCGGATTTTGCAGGTCAAAGTGGACTTGCAATCTTTATGTTGAAACTAAAAATAGATACACAGCATTACATAAATATATGAATATATATGAGCAGTTCATGACTTATGCGCCACTGTCACACCCTGGAATCAGGAAACACATACCGGTTGTCAGGGATGAGGTCACAACAAGCCACAGCCAATGGGAAGAAGGCAGGAGGACAGTCCTCAGGAAGGAATTTCTCCATGAATTTTTGCACGTGGAGCCCAAAGTCCGACGTTCTTGGAAGACACTCGGGATCTGCATAAACTTGACCGATAATCTACAACAAAAATACAATCAGAGAGAAGAGAAATGAGGAAAACTTTCAGGATTGCTCTAACACAATAGAAATACTCGAAGATAAAAACTCAAGTCGAGCGTAACATGTTTTGTTTTAGCGTTCTGGTATTCATATGCAAACTGTTACATAAATGACAGTCAGCGATGAAGGCACACAATGTCCCTGTGAGGTTAAGTGAGATGTGAGATGTTTACCTCAATAAAAGTGTCTTACCTCACAAAGCACAATGCCAAAGGAGAAAATGTCCACCTTCTCATCGTAACGTTTGCCTGTTCACACAGATGAAGGAAATGAAGAAAAACAAGTCTGCGACTCATAACTCAAATACTCCTGTTTATAGCTGACGATGTGAATTAACTGGAACACAATGTGAACACCAATAAACAGCCTTTGCCACTAAATGCATTAAAAAAACTACATCAGTGTGTTACAGTCGAACTTAATTAAAAACGTAATTTTTATACTGAGTGACTTTAATGTGTCTTTTAAAAAGAGGCTCATAGGATTTCAGGATCGTTTGAGCCTTTCTATGTTTAACTCTGGGTTAGTAATTAATCTGTTAAGACTTGTTTAGTTTATGACTGTTGTTAAGCGTTAGAACTTTTAAAATAATTGCGTTAAATAGGCTTGACCTAGGCTTAAAAGTGTTCTTTAAGGTGTTAAGAAAACGTTCAGAAACGTTCATGATCGTGGCAGGAAGAACCAGCACAGAAGTTCTAACACTCAAGTGAGTTCTCTCTCCTCACCATTGAGCATCTCTGGAGCCATCCAGTACGGGTTCCCCACCACTGTGTAGCGTTTCCTGCGGTCCATGCGTCTCAGTACTCTTCTCTTATTGGTTGGTTTGTCAGAGGGCGACTGTTTGACCTTATCCTCCACCACCAGACGAGACAAACCAAAATCTGCCACCACGACAGTACTGTCCTGCAGGGGGCAGCCAAGAGCACAGAGGTCTAAACGTGCAAAAATGTTAAGCTACAGGACACGATTCTTTATACAAATGTACGCAAAAATGTGAATGCAGTAACTCATTTAGATGGGCATATGTTGTATTAGTAAAATAACACAACTGAAAATATATATATTATGTCTCTATATTATATTCCTGAGTGTAAACAGTCCCCTCAGGGAGGGTACACCCCACCCCCCCCTCTCTCCCACTCAGCTCTTATGTAACTTGTTTTAGGTCTGTGCCTGTTTTAGCACTTTTGTTTGTGCGCACACACAAGCCTGTCAGCTATTCTTGAGTATGAAAACCTGTTTCTAGGCCCTGCAAGGCTGAAGCGATTGAGATGTTGAACTCTGTTTATATTTAAACGTCTGGTGGACTCATTCATCCAGCTCAGTGCACCTTCAAGCTATACATTTTATCAGAATGTGCATTCCATGGGGTTCAAACCCATGACCACAGCGCTGTCAGCGTTATGCTCCACCAGTTATGTGTGGCACGGGTAAGACCAGTAAACCTCCTCCCGTACCAGTTTAACCAGGCAGTTGTGAGAGTTGAGATCTCGGTGGATGATGCTCATTGAATGCAGGTATGCCTGAAGGGAAAGAAAATAACAGATCAGTCGGAGCAGAAAGATCAAATCTGACATTGTGAGGAGAGACGGTTTCTGTCAGGCAGAACAAAGGCAGAAACTGAAATGATGTCATCATAGCGGTGCTAGGCAACACAAAACAACAAAACGCCTCAGACTACGCAGGAAGTCGTCCCTCTCTATTCAGTTAATCACTATGTGACCGGTTCACAAGTATAGATAACTTCCTCTTGGAGGTTTAAGACCGTGCTAAGCAATGTGTCTGTTTGCCATGCTGCCTTATTGAGCAGTCATTATATAGTCATATAGCAGTCATTGGGGACAATGTTAGCCGTGTGTAGGCCCAAGACATCACTCACCATTCCAGATGCAATGCTCTTTGCGAAACTAACTCTCTGTTCCCATGGGAATGGATCCTGTGAAGAGAGAGAGTGAGAGAGTTTATCATCACACTATAACAGCGCAGTGTGACAGCACGCAACACGGTCCATGAACTGCAGAGGAAACTGTGACATAATGACACTTGTTACAGACCTGAAGTACAGACTTCTATAGATATCATGACAATGCAATAAACAGATGCAATGTAAGATTTAGATAGAGATGTCATCTGTTCTCCTTATGTTTGCTGTTGAAACTGTTATTTTGAAATGAATCAAGTGGGTGATCTGGAAACCATTCCCTCTGGAATCCCTCACCTGGAAACATTTCATACCTCCTCTGCAACCATTTGACTGTGTGTGTGTGTGTGTGTGTGTGTGTGTGTGTGTGTGTGTGTGTGTNCATTTGACTGTGTGTGTGTGTGTGTGTGTGTGTGTGTGTGTGTGTGTGTTTTCCAGTCCCTATTCCCCTCTTCTCCCCTCCTCCTCCTCCTCACAGAGTTCATGTCAGGTGAGCCGGGTCACAAACACACTCACAGATGATGTATGGCCCCTCCCACTGTCAGGAGAACAGGAGGAGAGGGAATAAGAAGTCCGGACGCACCGTGTTTCTGATAAAATCCTTCAGCGTTCCTCCCTCGATGAATTCCGTGATCAGATTGAGCCGCTTGTCTTTGTACAGAACCCCGATGAACCTCAGAACATGTGGATGATCCAGATTTCTCATCACTTTCACCTGAAAGACCACGAGAGACAGAAACACTAACTGATAAGATTCTTACAGTGATTCAAACCGAATAAATCTAAGCCCGAGTCTTTCTCTAAGCCTGATCTAAGCTTCACAAATCACAGACATTAAAGCACGGCTGTAGCACGGCGCCACATGTTCTGTTTGATCTCCTGTTCAAAACACACTCTGATACTGACCCTGAATGCACACATGGAGAGATCAGGGCTGTGATTAAGAAATCATTCGATGGAAGAAATGATGAACGGCTAGGAAAAGAGGAAAATCACCTCCTTCAGGAAGGTTTTCTGTGTCTCCTCATCACAGCGGATCAGCTCTTTCATGACCATCACCTCACCTGTTGCTTTATGGGTCACCTACACACAGAACACACAGCAATAAGATTCCAATCCAGAACTGTTCTATATTGGAACCCAGTTATGGTTCCATATGTAGAGCTGGACTGCAGTCTGGGTTGAAGGACAAAGGTCAAAAACACTCATGAATCAGTTCAGATCTGTGAGTCAGTCGGAAAAGATCACCTTGATGGCCTGGCCGAAGAAACCCTTTCCGAGGATCTCTCCATGAATAAGGTCGCAGGGTCGGAAGATCCGATGGGAGCAGCTGGAGGGAGAACGCAGGGATTCGGAGCGCCCGATATCTCGGATCAGAACCGGAGGATCTTTACGAGACGCAGAAACTGGAGACTTACAGATGCTGTTGCTGCGTCTACAACATACAGCAAATACATACATATTAATTTATACACACACATAAATAGACTTCATTTATGTAGAAATAATTTCAAGAAAATATTCTCAAAATGTAATGTAAATATTTAAGGAAATCTTAATAAAAAAATCTTAATAATAAAAAGTCTTAATAATAAAATCTTAATAATCTTAGATATGCACATATATATGTATATATGAAAAAGATTTGCTTAAACTATTAAGTCCAGTGCTGACAGCTTATTGGACAACACATGCTACCTGAGGGACCTCCTCTTTAACACCCTATTGTCTGCAGAGTCGCTCCGCTCGACCTCTGCATCGGATGGGGAGGACAGACGCATGCGGGAGGCGGCCGGGACCCCCAGCTGGTTGTGTGAAGAACCCAGACGCAGGCGGTCCAATCGCTGTCTGACTGGATCATATTCAATCAGCAGCTGCAGCGTCTGAGTGGTCCGGTGGATGAGGTCCTCCACCTGCAACGGCCAATCAGAATTCAGTAAGTCACAATAAATGCTGTTTTTGATAAATGCCACAGGAATACACACTTTAATACAGATTGTGAACAGTGGCATTGTGTACAGGCACTGGTTACTCAGATAACATAGATTTTACTTGCGGTCAAACCAAGAACCTTGCAAAAGATTAGAGCAGCACTGAATTATACACAGACACAGTGGAATACACTGACAGTTATGAGCCCTTAGGTCGACAAATCTAGATATCCAGCAATGAAGACATACAATGGAATATTTATAGGGAGTCTTAGGCTGGACATAACATAAAACAGATTATAACCAAACTTTAGCAGCAACATTGGTCAGAAACCGGACCGAATGCAATGATTGGATGAACATGATATGGTCCTGCGCTTTCCACTGAAGACATATAAATATATTTAGAGCACTTTACTTAGCGATTGCTATCAGAATAAATACATAAAATCAAAACAAAATCAGATTTACGAATGCACAATGAGATTGTGCCATTCCATTTCAAAAGTGAATTTATGGAAATAAACACCTCTCCCAAAACAGGTATGAATTTAAGAGTTAAACCCTGAACATTTGCTTAATACTTATGCTACATTCATAAACGGATTACCACCCTGTTTCTGAAACATCAACACCTTGCGCAAACGTTCTGCTTTGACAAAAACAACTAAGTGTGCCAATAAAGCGCCAAGTGTGATGTGCATTAGAATAATCAAAGTAATAACACAAATGGCTTCAATTAAAAACACAAAGCCGTGTAACAAACACAGCCTGTTACTAGGAATTAGTGTAAATGCAGTACATGACCCCATCAAAGCAATTACCACGGCATGAACAGTGTCAGTGTATGTGTCTGGGCAAGTTATGCTCGGAATCTTTTCAAGAGCTTCCCGTGCCATTCTCCTGTATTGTTTCATTGCTTCAACATGTTAACACTGGCACACTCTCACCCTCAACCTCACACTCTCAACCTCACACTCTCACCCTCAACCTCACACTCTCACCCTCACACTCTCACCCTCAACCTCTCACCCTTAACCTCACACTCTCACCCTCAACCTCACACTCTCACCCTCAACCTCACACTTTCACCCTCACGCTCTCACCCTCAACCTCTCACTCTCACCCTCAACCTCACACTCTCGCCCTCAACCTCACACTCTCACCCTCAACCTCACACTCACACCCTCAACCTCACACTCTCACCCTCAACCTCACACTCTCACCCTCACACTCTCACCCTCAMACTCAGAGTAAATATCGCGTACCTCCTCCTCCATCAGAGCTGACACCGGGATTCCGTTGATTTCCAAGATCCGGTCCCCAACGTGGATGGCATTCCGAACCTCCGGACTGATGTGCATGCCTCTAACTCTGTAAGAATAAGAAATATGTTTGGGAGATTATTCCGGGATGGGATTAATGAGGGGAAATTGTGTTACGGATCTGTGTGTGCAAAACGAAAAGTGTCCGTTTGTGCCCTCGATCCAATATAAGTCAAAATGTCACCACAGTTATGCAACACGTTCAGTTCACAGCACCTCTGGCGTGAGGTGTGGCCACACTGCGGTGCTAAACAACCGTTCCCAGCACGTTCCAGTTATACCACAGGTGAAACCTTTGTTTATTAATCTCAATCTGGCTGATCTTCCTGACCAGGACTCCAGCTGTGACCTCAAGCGAGGTCGTGTGAGAAAGGGTGTTTATTTGCATGTGTTCTCTTACTCTTTGACCTGCACGCTGACCGTGGCGCTGGTGCAGTTTCTAATGACTCTGACCGAGAAGCCGCGTTTGCCATTGGTGGCGGCCGGCATAGACACCAGAGTCACGGTGTGAGGGAGCAGGTCCGCCGCAGGGTCAGCCAAACCACGTTTCTCCAACATCGGTGTGAGAACCACCTGCTTGTAGCATTTACCACTGTGTGAGTGAGAGAGAGGTTCACAGCGCCGAATCGACTTTTAGAACAAGACTCAACAAGAGAAAAAACAGCTTCAGACATGTTATAAAACACTCATGTGTGTGTCAACATCTCCCTGTGCTAAAAACAACAGATGAGGGCAAACAAACTAAACGGTAAATCATTAATACTCAATAAACACCAAAATTCAGTTAAAAGGTCCTTTATAAAAATCAGAATAGCATTATATTAATCATCTTCAATTATATTAAAGTATATAAAAGCATATTTCAATATGTTCATGAGTGCTATTCATACAGTTTG
>JAZGTJ010019325.1:0-10968 GCA_036877575.1 Botia almorhae | reverse complement strand
GGGGCGCCGGGAGGGAGTCTCGCCCGGGGAGCAATTCAATGTAGAACCACCACTGACTTCAGAGCAGAGTTGTTTACAATGTTCAGTTCCATTTCTTTATCTGTCTCTTATCTAGTGTGCCAGCTATTTTTCATCACTGTTGAAACCCAAGAGAAAAGTAGCAGCAAATAATGTGAGGCGGTGATCTTTTAACATTACAGCTTAATTTCTACTTGCAAAATCACAAGTTTATTCCTTCACATATACTGGTCATGTCTAATTCGGGTTAATTATTATTATTATTATTACCAAACACAGGATCGTTCTCAATGCATCCCCATATCCACCAACCATTTACAGAACATAAAATTCCCTAACTGGCTGAAACATCTAAATCAGGGTACCCTATCTGGATGGAAGAGCAAGAGCGTTTTCAGTTTGTGATTTACACTGGCAGCGACAGCTACCTGCACAGTGTCTTTCCACCCCCAAGTAGAGTGGAGCATTCACTGTGAGTCCAGAAACAGCTCTTTACGTCCTTCTTTACGCTTCTCCTGATCCATCCTGTAACACACACAGCTCCTCAAAGCCGAGGTGTCTAGTTTTTTTCATTCAGACAGGAGAATGTTCCAAAAACATGATGATAAGATGATAAGAAGTTTTATTACTGTGCCAAAGGTGAATAAAAACTTTGGCTACAATATATGTTTTTATTCAAATTTAATTCACTAGGGCCCCAACATGTTTCATACCAGCAGGAACACCTGTCTTATACTATTTCTTATTGTCTAATATTCTATTGCTGGAATAATGGAATAATATTCCATCTCAAAAAGAAAATATGTTCCTAAGAATACCTGGAACTAAGACTTTTCAATTAATTCTAGTAACACTCTTAATAAACCATCTTACAGCAAACTGAGGGCCAGACTATTTAAATGATAGAGGCGGAAGTAGCATGCAATCTCATTGGCTGCAAATTACATTAAATTATAAATGGTGGTTTGGGAGTCTGTCATAAACATACTCTAGTTTAAGAGGTGACAGACACAAACTTGGTCATGATCTTGACCTAAGACAAGTTACAAGTGGAGTTTATTGTAATTTTAACCATATACAATTACATAGTGAAACAAAACAATGTTTCTCAAGACCAACCTGCTACAGTAAACAAACACTGAAGAAACACTGAACATCACAGAACAACAAAACAAGGGCTACATAATTTATACATAAAGTGCACAGGTGCAAGCATGTGCAGACAGCACAAGACAGTGCAATGACTATTGGGACAGACTATGGGCATAGTAGTCTTAGAGACTAAGACTAAGACAGTAGTTTTTAATCCTGATCCACAGCACTGCATATATAATATTCCTCTCTTATCTGACACACTTGTGAAGCTGTCTCCTAATGAGCAGGTGACCTGAATCAAATGCATTAAATAAGGGAGACATATAAAGTGTGCAGAGCTGTGGGTTCTCAGGAACAGAAATAAAATGAATTGGACTGCGACATGATTTTGGTTTTGGACTTGATCTTACATATGACTTTGGCACTTGATATGATAAAGGGCTTCACACTGGCTTCAACATGTGGGATACACATTGGGATACAGGCAGATAGACTGAAACCAAAATATGAGCTGGGATCTGTGACAGCATTTTTAACAGCATCTCTATTATTCATAAAGAAATATTTGTTGCACAAATAGGTCTAACAAAGACAAGGGTAGGATTTGCAGATTTGTGTTGTTTGTCACAAAATCAGACCTGACAGTTTTTAAATCAATATAAAATTATAAATCAATATTATAAGCTCTCTGTTATTAACCAAATAATGCTTCCTAGTCTTTGTCTGAATCGTTGGTAATCCTGTTTGTGTTTCTCGTTAAATTTTTATTTTAAATTAGTTTAATCCATCATCCGTTTGTATTCTTCATGTCTGTTTAATGTATTGTTTATATATATTTTTATTTATATTAGTGATTTGTTCTTTATTTTTTTGCCTTTGTTTATATTATTTTACTTATATTTATTGTGTATTTCTTTGGAGATTTTTTAGTTCCTCGTTCTTGTCCCTCTTTGGGAAGTTTTAGCTACTATTTAAAGTGATCCGTGTTGGGATCCGTGTTCGTTTCGTTGTGTTTTAATAAAGTCTGGGTTTGAGTTAATCGCTGTCTGCAACTGGGTTCTTTCCCGCGCAAACCTCACAGGGTGTTACGGTGCAGTAGTGTTTGTAGATGCAAAACGAGGAGCACAACACGAACTAAAACAAGAATATTTAATTAATGAAAAACAAAAGACAAACAAACACTAACCGTGGGTAATGTGGACAACGACAAATGCAGACAGCAGCTTGAAACAAAGAGAATCCAAAAATACAAGAAACAAGAGTAATCCAGGGTAAGTCAAAATACAAAGTCCAAAATAAAAAAGCCAGGAAACATATAAGAAGCAACATTCAACAATCATTGACAAACTATACATACAAACAGGGAACCTAAATAGACAAACTAATTAAAGTGAACCAGGTGATGACGATTGAGAAACAGGAAGTGAAAACGGTGAAAACCAGAAACAGACAGAACACTTCAAAATAAGAGTCCGGACTCCTAACATAACGCCCCCCCCCTCCTGAAAGGCGTGTCCTCACGCCGTGTAAGCACCGTCGATGACCAAGGTGGCATCGATGGTGGGAGGAGACTTGAGGAGCCAGGGCGGAAACTTAAACGCAGCCAGGGAGGTATCCCACGGTGGAGACGACAAATGGAGGAGCCATGGTGGAGGAGAGGCTGACGATGCCATGGCACCGACCGATGGCGGTGGAGATGGAGGCAGCAAAGCCTGAGACGAAGGCTTACTGCAGACAATCCAGGGTGATGACGAAGGTGTCGAGGGCCGAGGTGGAGCGGACGGCTTCGGCGACCAAAGTGGAGGAGGAGATCCGGAGGGATGTGAGCGATGGAGAACTGGAGAAGGTCTTGAGGGTAGGAGGAGCTCAACGGAGCCGGTGGGATGGAGTAATGAGGTGAAACCGGAGGAACGAGAGAGCCAGGTGGAGCTGGTGGACCGGTGGTCGATGATGGAGATGAGGGAGCTGGAAACCATGTAGGAGCCGAAGGGTCGTAGGGCTGAGGAGGAGTCTGGGCATCGGAGGCAGGAAGTATAGCCAAGGGATCCTCTGTCCTCAGCGAGGATATAGCTGGTAGTTGACAGTCCAGCGGTGAGCCCACGACACTGCTGGTAAGCTGAGGGTGGGACGAGGGACTGACAGACTTCAGCAACATTAGTGATAAGACCGGAGAAGACATAAGAGGAGGTGGGAGAGAGAGGTTGAGTGGGATTTCTGTATCCTCTGAACTTAAAGCATAACAGTCTCTATACTTGAAACCAGTCCGTACTCACCCCCAGCGGTGGTGTCGTGGGCAGGGTCCTCCAGGCTACCCTCGTGCTCCACTGGCAAGTCCACCGTTATTTCAGCTGCCACTGGCTCGTGCACCTGGTCGGACTTCTCTAGCTCTGGTTCCGGACCGATCCTTCCCTCGGTCACGTCAAGCTCAGGCTGAATGTCCGCAGTCAGCCCAGGTGGCTGCTGTGTCTTGTGGGGTGATGGCTGGTCAAGTTCCAGGTTAGTAATCTTCACCACTGGGGCCCTGGGATCGAGATCGGCCTCTCCTAACCTGAAGTCTGAAGCGGCCATCCTTGGGGCAAAGGTAACATACTCCTCAATAGTCTGTGTAGTTAGGCTGGGGAACAATATCCCTGAATACAGGATCCAGCCCAAACCTAAAAATGATCATTTTCGCTTGGTCCTCAATAGGTAAGTCGTAAACCTCCTCCAGAAAGTCTTGGACGTAAAGGTCCATTGGTCTCCCATACTGGCATGGCCACGGGGACATGGTGAAAAAAAAACGAAGAACAAAAAACCCAGGGAAAAAATTAACAAAGGAACCGCTGCTGTGCTGTTGTTAAATTTGGTCGGTGATTCTGTTATGGTGCGGTAGTGTTTGTAGACACAAAACGAGGAGCAGGACATGGGAATTAAATAAACAAGAATATTTAATGAATGAAAAACAAAAGACAAACAAACACTAACCGTGGGTGATGTGGACAATGACAAAAGCAGCGTGAAACAAAGATAATCCAAAAATACAAGAAACAAGAGTAATCCAGGGTAAGACAAAATCCAAAGTCCAAAATACAAAAAGCCAGGAAACATACAAGAAGCAACATTCAACAATCACCGACAAACTATACATACAAACGGGGAACTTAAATAGACAGACTAATCAAAGTGAACCAGGTGATGACGATTGAGAAACAGCAAGTGAAAACGGTGAAAACCAGAAACAGACAGAACACTTCAAAATAAGAGTTCAGACTCCTAACACAAGGAGACTGCTGACGTCTAACTTAACTTAGGGTTTTCTAAATTGTAAACTTCTAATATTTGTATTGTATATATTTTATGTATGTATGTATTCTATTTTGCATGTTGTGTGTAGTTCATGGTACTCTTCCAAATCCCTTATACCCCTGTTGTCAGGATCCTGGCTTCTGTCTAGTTCGAGATCGCGTTTTGCCAGGATCCTGACTCTGTCTTGTTGCGTGTCAGAGCGCGAGGTTCAGGCTCCACTTAATCTGTTTTAGCCTGCTCTCGTTTTGAGGCGGAGTCTGAACTCGCGCTCTGGGTTTGCGTTACGTGTGGAAGTACTCTCCGGTCTTGCATCATTACCCCACCTCCTTGTTCCCTCATTTTCTCGTTAATGTCGTGCACCTGTCGCTCTCGTTTACCCCTGTGTATTTATTTAGCGTTCATTTTCTGGCTCGCAGTTTTTTCTTGTTCATTGTTGTCGTAGCCTGTCGTAGCCTGTCGTGTTCAAAGCCCGTTGCTGTTTCTGTCGTGTCCTTGTATTTATTATCGTCTTAGTCTCGCCTCGTTCTGTGTTTAGCGTCTTCTGTCTCGTTCTGTGTAGAGTCACAGTTTAGTCAGCGTTGTCTGTTATATGTCTCTATCTTAGTTTAGCCTTTAGTCTAGCCTGTTCCTGAGTTTATCATTAATGTTTATCTGCTGATTATTTATATCCAGTTTAGTGTTTTGGTTCTCAGGCTGTTAGTTTAATATTCGTTTATTTCTTTACCTGAGTTTTGTCTTATGCATTTTTTGTTCTTTTTAATCTGCTCATATCGCCCCCTGGTGACTTGTTTATTTTCCAGTTATTTCTTCTGTTGTGGTCTTTATTGTTAAATAAAGCTTTTGTTTTTTTTACCACTGTCTGCATCTGGGTTCTTCCGTTTGCGGTCCTGACACCTGTCCCATAAGATGTTATTTTTTATATGCATCTCTATGTAAGCTAGAACGCATATCTTGCTTAATGATTTTGTGGTTTTATCTGTTTAGTCAATCCTTAATATATAAACATACTAGAGACCTAGTATATCTAATTAGTCTTATACATTTCACACATATTATTTGCAATAATACCATTAACATGTCTGACATTTGTTCTGTGTTTTATTATTTAATTTTGTTTTTTTTATTTTTTTTAAATTATTTAATTTTTGTTAATTTTTATTTTGTTCTACCCCTTTGCGGGAGTTGTTTTTGTTCAATAAAAGCATTTTAAGACTTTGTCTTTCCTTTATGGGTTTGACAGTTTTTTCCCAAGGTTTATCTCCATAAATACATCATTAGAGTTTTGCTTTTTATCAATTAGCTATTCAAATTCCTTGCACGCCTGTTCTGTAAAATTTTATCTTTCTAATATGATACCTGTCATCTATCATGTTATTTGACTAAATATTAACATGATATAGTCATAGTTTAGTAGGCTGTCTGAATACATAACTCTCTTATAGACCACTAAGAGAGGTATGAGCCTTCACACGCAATGACAGGGATTTCAAATGCATGTCTATTTATGCAAATGGTTCAAATGTGTATTTATCAACTTTTCAGTTCAGTCAACTTTACATTTGTAAACAAATTACAATCTTAGTATCCTTAATTAGTTTTACTAATATACATCTTATAACAAGCAATAACATTTGCATTAATACCAAATATTTAGTATTCTGTGCCTGTTTTATATTTTTTCTTTTTTCTTGGTTTTTAGTTTCACTGTATGTATGTTACATATCCACGAGACATTTCAGCCAAATGTTTATTTTTAAATGTTAATTACATGTCTAGTGATGTTTGCTTTAGTTGAAGTTTGTCATTTCAAAAGTTCAATCCAATTCATTTTGTTAATTGGGTTGGCTTGTGCCCTGACTACTAAAAAAGAGCTGATTTAGACCACATTTACACATAGCCGGGTATTTAGAGAAACGAATATTTCCTCCCCTCCGTTTTCAATAATAACATTGTGCACACAACATCGTTTTCAAAAAACTTGTCATTTATATCAACCCGCATAAATACGTCGTCGAGCGCCATAATAACTATGCCAAACCTATGGGCGGCAGTATGGGGAAAAGAAAAAAGCCATGCAAGCCAATCAAAATCCTCAGAATCGACACCAACGAATAACACAAGCGATTTCCTGTTCCTTTCAAAACAGCTGTAAATAGGGCGCTCACATGACGTTAAACATTTTCTGGCGCATAATGTGACGTTTGAGAACCTAAAACCCTGTTTCTCCCAGTTGACACGGCAACACATAACCGGCGTTATCAGAAATCCACTTTGGCCGGAGTTTTTAGAAATAATCGTTTTCTGTGATAAAAACTGGGTTTTCGTGTAAATGAGAGGCCAAACCGCAGGAAAATATCTGCGTCTTCCCTTCGTGTAAACGGGGCCTAGGACACCCAAGAACTAATCAGAGATAACAAGCCACAGGTGCAAACAATCAGGAATAGGAAACCGGAACGAAACAGAACTGAGGCTGTTTACACGTTATAAGTCTTAATGCTCAGATCTGATTTTAAGTCCATATCCGATTTTTTGGCCCGCTGTTTACACTTAAAACTTCTTTATACACTTATTTTTACATTAATCTCCCGGCCAAAAAGATTCCAGTCATTCACTAAAATGAGTTGTAAATGGACTTTTGCTAATTAATCTGTTCAAAAGTCTGCAAAAGTTCACCCAACAACAATTTATAAAGCAAAATAATTTTTTACATGCTGCCATCATAAACAGAGCTTTAATGTTTTTCACATCAGTGACACGACAACTTCTTATGTCCTTATAGCCTTATTATATTTGGCTTTAGTGCTTTTTATTTTTTGCTAGCATTGCAGACAGGTTTGGTACATGTGTAAAATGATGACGTTTAACGCAATCCGTCATGGAACAGCGACTTTATAGCCAACTTGAATCGGATATGTGTGTTTAGATGCAGGACGGATGTATGCATATCGGATATGTATTCGATTTAAATCCACATTTAAAAGTAGCTCAGATCAGAAATGAAAAAATCAGATCTTGTGTGTTTACGTGCAACAAATTCCGATATGTCAGAAAAAAATTTAGCTTTTTTGTGCCAGTGTAAACCCAGCCCAAATCTTAATGCTCAAATTCAATTTCATACTGATTTTTTGTCACACTTGTTTACACTTACTTTAGACATGGCTTGTATCCGATGCACGTGTTTTGATTAATCTCTTGCCAAAAAATGCTCCAGTCATTCACTAATATGATGCCATGATTGACCCTCGAATTGTGGATTGACTTTTGCTAACTCATCAGTTTAAAAGTCGACAAAAGTACACCCAACAGCAATTAATTTGACAAAAAAGTAAAAGGCCTTTCACTTGAAATGCTGCCATTATTAAAATGGCTTTCCATATCCGTGACAACTCCATATGTCTTGGTAGCCTCCTTATATTTGGCTTTAATGCTCATTATTTTGTGCTGGCATTGCAGGCAGATTTGGTACATGTGCAAATGATGACATTCAAAGCAAACTGTTGTCGGATATGTGTGTTTAGACGCAGGGCGGATGTCTGCATATCGGATTATATCTAATTAAAATCCACATTTGGAAGTGGCTTGAAACAAAAAAAATGGATCTCCTGTGGATTTTTGTGTTTACATGTGCAACAAATTAAAAAAAAAATGCAAACGCAAAAAAAAAATATTTTTTGTACCAGTTGTAAATGCAGCCTAAGAGTTTACAAAATACACACACTAAGAACAAACATACTTGCAGAGTTTTGGTGAGGTTTCTTCATTGGCTCTTAATTGTACCCATGTATCACTGAAGACATTCATTATTTAAGGTTATTCATTTCTTTCTTACGTTTCTTTCTTAAAAATCTAATAAGCCAGTCTTTTCTTCCTGTCTTTCCAAATGCCTTTGTGTTTGCTCATGTGACTGTATTTGTTTTGCAGGTGCCACATGCTGGTGGCCATTACAGGTCACTCGTCTTCATCAGCATGAAAGCCAGCTCTATTCCGTTAGTCTTTCCTGTAACTCAGTGGTTAGAGCATGACGTTAACAACGCTAAGGTCAGGGGTTCGATCCCAGGGATTGCACATATATAATGTGCAATGCAACGTAAGTCGCTTTGGATAAAAGCATCTGCCAAGTGCATAAATGTAAATGTAGTCTGGCCAACCAACTTCAGCAGCTCTGTAGGGCCAAAGATACAATCCTGCCTGCTCCTTCCACCTCACCATCTGCTGCTTATGTCTCCCTGTCTATCTGAAACTATTTGAATCCTCTGGCTAGTTAACCAGTTGTGGCCTACTGGTCAGAGAGTCAGGCTTATAAACAGAAGTTAAAATTTATACCTAATGCACTGTAAGTCACTTTAAATAAAAGTGTAAATAAAGAATTGTGCATCTGCCAAACTACAACTCAACTCACTACTTCAGTGTCTGTACACTGAATGGGTTAAATGCAGAAGACAAATTTTGAGTATGGGTTACTATACTTAGCCTGCATGTAACTCCAATTCACTACTTTTCTATCATAATAAATGCCACCTAAAGAAAAAATTCTAATTTCTAATTTCTATTAAAAAGAGTAAAAGCAGATTCAACTAGATTCTAGTTCACATTGGACAAGGTTATTCAATTAACATATCGAGAAATTCAGTCTTTATATTCAGTTTCAGTCTAAATGTTCTTCCCAAAAAATCATTGGTTACTTATGTAACTCGGCTCCTTGAGACAGGAAACGAGTTTGAACACCTGTAAAACCAGGTCTATTTATAGGCAAGTTCAAGGTCATGTAATGTAGCATTGCACGCCAAAAAGCCTTTAAAAGGCACCTGCAAAATACATCATCAGCTTAAGTCTGAAGAAAGGTTGTGCAGGCGAAACCGAAATGTAGTGAAGCAACACAGCATGCTGATGAAGCAATGGCACAAATCATAGGAGCAGAGTTAAACTTGTCAACACATGAGGACCTGAGCGCCTGGAGTTGAATTCAGATATGAACTGTAAAATCTAATAAATGTGTGCGGAGAGAACCAGCCTGCCACAGCACAAACATCACTTAGGGATGCTTCCCTAGACAGAGCCTTAGATGATGCTACATCCTCTGGTAGAATGGTTTTCAATGCCCAAAGGTGACACTAGGTCACAGGCCTCATAGGCCAGGGTAATAGCATCTTTGATCCAGTGAGATAGGCACTGTTTTGTGACTGCATTACCTCGGTTGGGGTCACCACAACAGATTAAGAGCTGAGAGGTCTTACGCTACTGGCCTAAGCGGTGGACATAGATCCTCAAAGCTCTAACTGGACATAACAAATGAAGCCTCCCTTGTTCTGGCGAATCAAACAGTGGAGGACAGAAGGCTTGAAGTACCACCGGGTGACCAGCCGCAGCAGGCACCTTGGGGATTCAATCTGGTCTAGGGTTCAAAATGGCTTTAACAAAGCCAGGGGCAAAATCCAAGCAGGCAGGGACTACAGATAGAGCCTGTAGATATCCTACTCCTTTAAAGCGATGTAAGAGCTAAAAGTAGAGCCATCTTCAGAGTTGGAAACTTATTCAAGGCTCAAATGGAGCTCTTTATGCCAAAGATAAACCCCTTAGAACAATCACATTGGCTGCTGCTGCCATGAGACCTATCAGCCTCTGTATCTGGAGGACTGTCAGATTCCTCAACAGAGTTGACCCGAACGCTGCCCACGGCAGCAAGGATAGACAAATTACCCCTACAAAAGTAGTTCTTTGACAGGAGAAAGCATACCTTTCTTGGGATTGAGTCTCAGCCGTTAGCACCTCATATGAACTAACACAGCATCTCAATGCTGTGTAGCTAACTCTTGAGAGCTGGGCATAACCAGTCAGTTGTCTAGTATGCGGGTTCTTCTTTTTCTTAGCCTTTGAGGAGATCACGGCTCTCAGATTGAATCTCCTCTTTGGCTGTTCGGCCTGCGTAGGCTGCCCAATCCCCTTAGATCTCTGAGGGGGAGCTTCAGCAGTCATGCTGGCCTTCTGCTGCTGCCTATAAGCAGCTGAAGACTTGGAAGAATCTGAGGTGGATGGACCACCTGACACCACAGCGACCTGACCATGGCGGAGGAGGAGCTCTTTGTACATTCCAATTGCTTTATAGCCTCCCAGTATCTATCGACAACTGAGCTCACTGCATCGCCAAACAGACCATGAGGAGCAACCGGGATATCCAAAAGGAAGGCTTTGTCCCTGTTGCAAATGCCCGAAAGGGCACTTTCGCCACCAAGGCAGCCATAGAACTGCCGATGGATCAAGCCTCCTGCTTTGTGGCATGGTTCTAACCCCCCACCTTTATCCAGGTCTTTGGCAGCAGATTGTAAGTCACCCTGCAGGGCTCGGAGGCCAGGCAGGTTTCCTCCACGATGATGCCATAGAGGGAGAGAGATAGCCTGCAAGCGTCTCATCAACCCTAGGCATCGCCCCATACTAGGGCTAGGCGATATGGCCTAAAAAAAAATCCCAGATTTCCCCCCCTACTTAAAATCAATCTGCAGATGACAAAGAAATTGTTCAAAACAAGTTTTAACTTTATTTTGTTTTGAACCCCGGCTTCTCCACAGTATATAT
>JAZGTJ010019324.1:0-10968 GCA_036877575.1 Botia almorhae | reverse complement strand
GCGAGTTTGTTTAACCCATTTGACATGTCTGTTTATTATATACTATATATGCATGACAAATGCATATATAAAGATTGACTGATATAAAGAAAACTGCATTAATTGTAACCCAACAGAGTGTTAAAATGTTTACAAGCTTATGTTTTAACTCAGTATATATATATATATATATATATATATAGTGTATAATATTATATAACACAGGGTCCCCATGTGATCAGTCTCATATATACATATATGCACGCACATACAAACCAGCATGATAACAAACTCCCTTTAATTCATCTATTTAAAGTGCTCACACTCACTTCTTCCTTCTTTTCCTCTCCATATCTGTCTCTCATCCCTCCATCCCTCCAACCAACACCAGCGGCCCGAATCCAAACCAGAGATGACATCACTCACCCCACCAGCCTGCCTCCATTTTCTCAAACAAAGCCCAGTCCAAACCCAGAACTATAATTACAGTTTTAATCTGTATGCTGCCAGAGGCCGTATAGACCTTGGGTTTGGGACCCGGCCAGCCTCGCAAACATGCTCCCAGTTTGGGCCGCAAAAGTCTGAGCAGGGATGAAGAACGGTCAGTCTTTAAAACCTGCACTGGGGGCCAAGAAACTGGTTTGAAAAGCCTGCTTTGGTGACCTCTTCAGAAAAAAGCACAAATGCAGTTTATTTAAAACTGGTGGTTTCAGATTTCTAATCCTGCATTTGTTCTGCATCAAACTGCATCAAACGATCATAATTTGCATGTCAAATCAGACAATCCATTTGCCATTTAATCAACCTGCAGTAGGACATTTAATACCCCAGCTAACCGGAAACGTTCCCAGGACGTTCTCTAAAAGTGCTCTCTAAGTTATCACAAAGTTCTCAAAGTAGCGTTAGTGGAACATTTATTGGCGCTCTATATCAAAAACATTATTCTTAAATTGTTAGCGAAACATTTTAAAAACTCTACAGAATTAATAAAATGTATAAATAACATTATTTATACGTCGTTGTGGAGCAAAAATTTTAAAACAACAAACTGGATGTTTAGAAAGTTCCTAGAACATTCGATATAACTTATTTTTAACTTATTGTTACTTAATGAAATTGTTAGGAAAACGTTCTTACAACCCAATATTGTAAGCTGGGAGATGAGGAGGGATTTAGGACCTTTAATAACCATGACTGTAATTATAGCCTTTCACTTGTGAGAATTATATAACACAATTATATAACAATTATATAACACTTGTCAGTCTATACTTTTGAATTCCAAGGAATACACCAAAGCTGTCAGTGTGCATATATCACAAAGTTGGTGCGAGACTGTAGAGGAAGAGAGTTCCATATCTGTTGTTACAGCTATTCATCTGGAAACTTCCAATAAGAGTAAAACGAATTCCACCAATTAACCTAAAAACATCATTTTTGCTCTCACACGGTCCAGCCACTCTTCTACAAGCTGTACTTTAGAGCAAAAGTCCATCACACTGTGTGATATTTTCACCAATTAAAATTCATAACCTCAGACGTTCTAGACTAAATAGCCTTATATATAAAAAACAATATGTAGTCTATATATTTTATAGAACAATATATAGTCTAAAGCATTTCCCTGCTGTTTTTAACGTTGATTTAAAAAACTGAATCAGGTCCATTTTTAAAGCGCCACTGATTTTCCAGTTACCTGTGACCCGGAGGCAGGAAACTTTGGTGCCTTATCACCATTTTTCTATATTTTAACTTTTTCCCAAATGGCCTCAGTCCTAAAAAATTCACTTCAGTCATTAATAACAGAAGCCTACAGGAAAAAGCCATCGCAAGTATAATTCTGATTTTTTCCTGACCACTATGAAGCTATTTGCTGTTAGTATGAGGGTTAATTTCTCCAGGGAAAACCTCAGATGTGAGCACCATATGAGGGGTTCTTCCAAGGTCGGCGAGCCAGCAGTGGACAGCTCTGTGTTCCACTGCTTGTTCCAACGTTCCGTTTCTTTTCCCAGAATCCTCAGTCCCTGCCAGACCATATTTTGTGCTGTCATCTATTGCACCCTAATGAAAAGTCAAAGACAGTGGTTGTATGCGTGTGTATGGTCCCGTTTAAATACATGTGTAGGCACTTTGCCAGTAGATCATGCATACTGTGGGGACTATATGCACTAGTCCTCTGATGTTCCTGCAGATAGATTTGTCAGACTCCTATCTTCAGCATTATACTGCAATAATACAGTGGATTCCATTGCTCAAGCTTTTACACAAACAGGATTTGTGTGGCTTGAATATTTACTTTTGACTGTGCATTGTGGCAGGATCATTCGTTCAATCAAAACAAGCTTATCATACTCAGTTACTCAGCAACCGACCAATGAAAACACACTTTGGTCCAAGGCTGAATTTTTCTATTGGATAAGACCCCAAAAATGTTTAATGGGGGTCAAAATCTTTTTCCTGTCCACAGCTTTTGCACATTGTTTTTAAAAATCATTTATTCAGCTAAGAATATGTGTTAAAATACACACAATTCATATTGCGGCTGATTTATTGTCTTCTTTGTCAAAAATCACATTTTCCTCTCTGATATATTGCCTGTTTACTGTTATTCAGCTGTTAAGGCCAATGCTGCACATGCTTGCCAGGAATTATGAATAAAAATCACTGGAACACATGACAAATATATCAGTAAGAATTCAGTCACTGTGGAATACCGTTATGATATGAACTAGAAGTATTTCCAACTAACAGGGAACATTCTCAGAATGTTGGCTAACGTTCTCTATAAGAACGTTATCTAAAAGTTCTCTCAAAGTTATCAAAAACATTCTTGCAGTAACGTTAGTAGAACATTTCATGTTATATATCATATATATATATTATAAACTGTTGGTAACGTTTACCACGCATAACGTTACGTTGGTATTCGTAACGTTTTTAAAAAGTTTTTACGTTATTTCTGAAAAAAACCTAGATGTTTTGAATGTTTCTAACATTTGAAATAACATTTTGTTGTTGCTACTTAATGGAAATGTTAAAGAAACATTCGTACAACCTAAAATTGTTAGCTGGGATTTTCATAGCTGAAATTGTCAGCTATTAATGGAATGTATAAATGATGTATGACATTTTTTTCTCTTTGTTTACACAGAGCACCTCTAGCCAGGCTGAAACTATATGCAGCTGTTTATTACCTCACTGATACAAATCTGAGGGGCCATATTACATTTATATTGCCCTATTTAACTGACAGGCAGGTTTGGGAGTGGCAGTCAATATAATCATTCTTTTTAAAGAGTACAGTTCTATTGAATGGCCCTCTTCTTGTTTGCGATTGTTATATATAGATACCCAAGCCAAACTTTTGCGTAAAAACCTGTTATTAATCAATGGAGAAATGTGAGAAGAATGCAACAGATGTATCTCTTTTTGTCAGCTCATTGTTCACTTAAGAATGAACAGTGACTCATGACTGTTTGATTTATCTCTCCACATTGATTTACAGCTGTAACATTATAAAACACTTGAGTCAAACAATGACTAAAGACTCTTTAAACAAAAAGGACCAAACATACACTATGGCCTATATGACTCATTTAGAATTCCTAAGCTATTTTTAAGACGACGTGTGTGTGTGTTATCTGCGCAACAAGAGACACCAAACAGAACTGCAAAAACAATGATTGTTTCCAAACACCTTTCATTCCCGCAATCTGCCATTGGTCGGACGAACAGAACTACCCGCCCCAACCTCGCGCTATTGGTCGAGCCAATCTTGTTACGTCCGGCCCACTCAGGGCGCTCGGTGCCGCAGCCAACCTAGAAAAACGAAACATTTATTAAACATCTACAGACAAACAGTACATACACAAATGACAGAAAACACAAACAAGTAACAAATAACCCCAGCATTACAGCAGAAATAAAGAGCCTCTTTCCAACAACAGCCTTCCTCTGCGGCGCAGCACAATTTGTAAACAGCTCTAAACACATACATACTCCCCAATAGCTGGCCATTAATGAGTCACGCTTTTGTTTGCTTCACTGAAGATTTCCCTCTTGTCCTCAAAAAGCCTCTTCAAGTCTGGCCTGTGCCATCAGAAGTTGCAAGGCCTCCCAAAGCTCGTTTTCCCAGATATTGCCAAATACTTATGCTATCTGTTTCCACAAGACTCCTTCAGCCTGGTAACCCAAGAGTAAAACTACTGGTGTGATTCTATTATTCAGAGGGCAATATCATTGGGGAAGAAGAATATGAGCCGTGCATAATAGCTATGTTAAGTGTGTGTGTGTGTGTGTGTGTGTGTCTTTAACAGCATGTGGGTACATGTGCTTACTTGAAGAGACAGAAAGACAAAGACATTTAGTAGAAACACTTCCAGCATGTGTACATGGGTGGAAAGCAAATATACTTACTGAACAAGTAATTAGGATATAGATTTAGAAGTAGATTAATGACCATCTCGAACTGGAATCGGAGAGCGTTCGACATGATTCACCGCAGCTGTTGAAGGTTATTAAACTCCAGCAAAACATTCCAACAGCAAAAACGTGTCATATCTCTTCTGTCTTTAATTCGAAAAATTTGCTTTCGTTTTAACCATTCCTTTGAAGACATACTTTGGCTATATTGTCTCTAAATGCTTTGAGACAAACACCAACCACACATATCTACTCTGTCCATCTGATTTTGGTTTTGTCTGGAGTCTGTGCACTTATTCTCGCCAATAGAAATCATTTCTGCCATTTCCCAACATCTCTGGCCAGAGTGTCGGTCCTCGTCCCCATGCTGTTTCAGGCAGGGTAGGCGATCCTTTCTCGAAACATTTTTTTGTTACGCTGGATGAAAGTCTCTTCACACCCTGATAGCAGCCACTAAGTACAGTGCTGTAAATACATTTATATAAATAATGTATTTTCTATGGAAGGTGCGGGACCATAAAATGTTTGTCCAATCACTGCATTCGGTCCAAATGCAATGATAGGATATACTGCTTGCCTGTCAAACTATGCATTTGCATACCTCTATTGGTGCGTTATTGAAGGAGGCGTGGCTTTGAAGATCGCTCCGAACGGAGGGCGTGATCTTATACATTCAACGCTAGGTTGCTATTGCTAACCTCTCTAAAATTGCTTATTCCACATTTACAATCTCTGACAACAAGAGAAATGCAAAAGAGGCTTCAAGTTTATTTGTCTCTTGAGTTTATATCAGCAGTACAATCTGTAGACAGCTGTTCAAAAGTCTTAACAGAGACAGTGACTTGTGAAACCACAAAGCCATCTGACTCCCTGCCGTGAGCATTTAACTCTTTCGCCATCAGATAAATCAGATAAAAGGTTGGACTGTTTCACTTCTTCTTTGGAAAGCATGAGCGCGTGCTAGGAACGTTTAGATGATACAGAAATACCATTTTCTATGCACAGCCTGGGGTGATTTTAATGCTTTGTGCTTAAAAGCACATCTGATAAGTTCAGGAATGTGGTTCTCTGGTCAGCTGCAATCTGTAACTTTTGCCTCTCTTCCGCCATCTTTGTTTGAAACACAAAATTGCAGACATTCGAAGATGATGTGTTCAAATTCTAAACAACTGCCATAAGAACAAGGTACAAGCGCTGCACCATCTACAGTACCCGGGCATGTGATATAGTGACCGGATCTTCTTTCTGTCAGAGCCCACAGCTCAAATTATATAATTTTTCTAAACTTACCATTGTGATGAACACTGATCTGTCATGTGCTTTCTCAATAACTGGTTTGGGTTCATTTTTAACCACATAAATGCTTCAAATGGATTGGGACTTTATGTTTTAGACATTTCCTCATCCCGGCAGCCTCCTCTCTCGTCCGAGGCCCAGTCATCGTTTCAGGAATCTAGAAAACACTGTGCGAGGAATGAGAGGAATTTTTCGCTTTTCTCAGTCTCCCTGTTTTCCTCTCCTCGCCTCAGGTCACCCGCACGGCCGGGGCCCTTAAGTTTTTCCTTTTGTTTTTTTGAACGGTGACCAACAATAACAACATCCTATAAACAATGGAGTTGGTTGAGCTGATGGAGGTTTGAGGGGGTGGGTTGGGAGGGGGGTTAAAGTGTTTTTGCGTTTGGCAGCTGCTGCGCTGGCAGACTCTCTACTGAGGGCTGAAATGTGCTCTTTGTGGTACTGAGGAGATATTATGTCAGTTCTTGGATATGCAGCAGGTCTCACGGGACGGAGGACTCTGCATCCTCTTGTAAAGCCCCTTACGTTTTTTCCTTCTCTTTTCCTTCCTTCCTCGCTCGCATTTATTTTAACAGGCAAGTGTAACCTGAGTACAGTAGAAGACATTTCTTTCACACATGTATGAGTGGATATCAAACTAAAGCAAAGTTCACACAGTTTTCCTCCTGCCCTTAATATTTAATCTGTATAAATAAAACATCTAAGTGAACTTATACCCCCGCTCTCTCTTTTTCACAAACGGCATTGCATTTGATTTGAAAACAAAATATCAAAATGAAAGTCACTTTTTGGTGTTGCCGATCTATTTTTCGCGGATGCATGTCAGTCGTCCTGACACGGGTGCGCTAGCAGTAACCTATTCTGTAAAACGTTTTACGAGAAGTGTGTTTGTTTCCTTCTATTATTGTACTATCATTTGTTCCACCTGTAATGCAATTCAAACAAAATGCACCTGTGATGTAAATCAAATCAAAAATATTAAAACAATTTAAAAAATTAAGTGTACTAAAGACGATGTGTACAAAAGATGCCCCTTGATTATGCAATGAATACATTAATACACAAAGCCTCTTAAAGCTGCACGTGTATTTCTACAATTCTGTAGAAATAATCTTCTTTCTGTCAGAGCCCACAGCACAAATTATATAATTTTTCTAAACTTACCATTGTGAATTGGGGTCAGGAAGGAGATGATGTTGAACACTGATCTGTCAGGTGCTTTCTCAATAACTGGTTTGGGTTCATTTTTCATATTCTCTCTTTTTCTCTAGTTTTATTTGTGACAATGTTTAAACGTTAGCGTGATTTAAACTGATATCATGTTTTAATAAAGACTATGTAGCAATTAACAGACGGTTTATTTTGTGCATTACATAGTTGACCTTATTTACTGGACCTTCACACAAAAAGCCCTTCAGTAAAAAGGGGCAAGCCCTTCGATGCACAGGTGCTAGTCCGGGCCTGTTGCCATGACAACCAGACTTGCTCGGCGCAGGGTTCTGGCTGAGGTGTGCTGCTCTCAGGTTACAGATTTCGTTTCGCAACTTTTGAGGGCCAAAGGCCTTTTCCAACCGTCGGTGCCAAAATATCACAAAAATCTAATCAAAAGCACATAAGAGCAACAAAGATATTACAAAAGCAGGGTTGAGTTTACATGATGTTATGATAAAGTGAAAATGTATTATACACCAAAGGTCTCCAATGTACAAACAGCCAAACTAATAGCCCTAGTGTCAAAAGTCTAAAACTGTTTCTCACTTGTGTAAGCAAAAGGAATGTAAACATGGAGCCTGTCTATTTGTGTCATGCCATGACCCTTCTATAGTATTTATCTCTTCAATCATATTACTGTATTCCCACTTACCTCAGAACCCGCTGTTCTACAAGGTGATGCGCGCCATCTAGTGGTTATTATAAGTCAAACATAAGAATTTTAAAGAAGAGTTCAAAACACATTTTTATTATGGATAAATACACCACATTTAATAACACAGTGATTCGTAGAAAAGTTTAAGTGCTGCCCGACCGTGCAAATATTAAGCCTTTTTTTACTTACTTTGTTCATAAACCAATTTTGCTTTAACTAGTCTTATACTGTCGCACAACACATACTGATATATTCTATGCGATTCTTAAAGACATATTTGGTAGTTATTGTAATAGAGAGTTACTGTAAGCATGTCTCTCGCAAAACAGGTGTGCAACACCCTCAGTGAGTGACACGTGAATCCCCAAACTTTCGTTCATTCAGTTTCCATCTCTGTATGTATTACCGGGATCATTTTGGCTTGAAGGGATCAGACCAGATCTTCACACCTAATCCCACATAAAAATACGTAAATGAGAATGAATGTTTAATATCATTATGTTTAAAACTACGTAATGCATATGAACGGTAGAATAGAGACAGGTGACTTACCAACAGGTTGCACGTCTGCTTGATCGATGCCTGTTCGATTAACCTTCTGGGCTTGTTCTGGAAACACAGACGCAATTTTCAGAGAAAGCTGAACATTGTTTAGATGACTCTCAAACTGTGACTTTAAACGCAAAAGCAAAAAGGACGCCCTCGGTGACCACAGTTATTATCATTGTTCTCAACGGTGATCTAATATTTATGATATATATAATATATAATGATGTTTTCCTAATCAACACAAATTAGAAGTTGTACAAACGGAAATTATTTGTAAATGCTTATACCTTCGCATTACAGTTATCTTTAAAATAATTTTATGTATTTATTTTCGGGGTGAAAGGTGACGCGCACCTGACTATTAACTTTAATAGACAGCTCGATTTCACCACAGGCTTGGTGATTCATTGGGCTTCCATGTCATGTAATTTAACGTGACGTATGTCGTTTGGTTAAACATGTGATTAGTGCCTCAGTTCATTAACATATGCCCAGTGTTACTAATGACTTTTGTGTAATGACAAAGACTTACTGTACTCTTCACCGTGAGTGAGAGGATGGAAAAATATCGGATAAAACGCCACCGCCACAGCTGCAATGAACCCTCCAAATATGAGCGTTATTCTCGTATTACCCGACATGATTGTTGTATATTCACGTTATACCAGAAGGACAGAAAACAACTCCCTCATGCTTTTCCGGGGTAAAGTTCAACTACGAAATACAAGTCTGACGTCTGTTATTGGTCATACATATTTTTGTTATATCTAACGTGTATATAAAAAATATATTTAAAAATAAACAAATACGTAAACATCCCATTGTAATTTAAAAGGCTGTATTGTACGCGAACGGGCGGTCGTTCTAGTATTAACATGCGGGACTTTTATTTTGTCGCGTGTTTTCCCGTCACGCTGTCTGTCTGTGTGTAGTGTTGCTGTGTCAGTGTGTGCCGTGATCGCTCGTTCATTTACTCTTCATCAGTAATAATGGCCGGCAGTAACACGTACAGACTGCGCTGCTCTCTCCCCGCGCATGAGATGGATGTCAGGGGTCTCGCCGCTGCCGTCTATCCGGATGGAGCGCTTGTTTCCGTCTCCAGAGACCGAACCGCACGGGTCTGGGTACCAGACTCGAGGTACGTCTCATCAGCTTCCTCTACACACCTTAGCTATTGTATGGACTTGTATCAGAGTTAGCTGACATCAGTTGTGTTTGGTTACTAAGCCGTGTGTGGTTAACAGCCTTTAGAGTTTGTCAAATCAATGGGACGGGTTGCCAGATCAAGCGAAACTCAAGAGCACATCTGAAACGAAACCGACTGTTTTGTGTTGTTTCCTGACACCCACCGATCTGTAAAACACGGAACGCATGAAACCTAAACCAAATGTAATACAGCGCACTGAGGAAACGTAAATAAAAATGTGGAAAAAAATTCTTAACTCATATCAGTTCCACTGAACGGTGTTTAATTCGGTTGAATTCAGTTCAAGCTAAATGGTCCTTATAATGTAGATTACAGTAAATAAAAACCAATAAAAATCCTACTATGGTTTACATTCAAATGGTTAAAACTTGTAACTTGTTTCTCTCTCCTGTTTTGTTTGTCTGCAGTGAAAACAAGGGCTTTGTGGAGATGCACTGTATGAATGGCCATTCTAACTTCGTGTCTTGTGTGTGTGTCATCGCTTCTAATGAAACATATCCCCGTGGACTCATCGCCACCGGAGGACACGATAACAACATCTGCGTGTTTTCATTAGACAGACCAGATCCTCTGTTCACGCTCAAGGGTCACAAAAACACAGGTGCCGTCCACAACAAATGACTTTACCTTATCACAGTGGGTAGTCTTAAACTGGCACTGGTATGGAAACATTTACATTACAAAGCATTTGTGCTGTTTCTCTGTGTTTCCACAGTTTGCACGCTGTCCGCTGGCAAGTTTGGAACATTACTGAGTGGCTCATGGGACACTACAGCCAAAGTCTGGCTCGGTGAAAAGTGTATGATGACCTTACAGGTAAAATAAGCCTGTTTGTGGTATTATTTATTTGGTGGGGGAGTGCATTAGCCGTGCAAAGCTTGTGGGTTTGATTCCCAGGGGAATACATATGCTAATCAGCTGTATGGCTTGAATGCAAAGTGAATAGCTTGAATGAAAGTCGTTTGGATAAAAGTGTCTGCAAATGCATAAATGAAAATGTAATTTTTTTTTCTTTAGCTTTATTTATATTTATTTTCCTGCGCTGTCTCTTTAAGAGTGAGCTCAGACATACCCGCACTGTCTGCAGTCAATATTAGTACACTGCAAGTGTACACTAATGTGCTGACTGCTTTTTTGCTCTATAATTTCTGCTCTTCAGGGACACACAGCAGCTGTATGGGCTGTGGTTATTTTACCGGAACAGGGCTTAATGCTTTCTGGATCAGCTGACAAGACGATCAAGTTATGGAAAGCCGGTCGCTGCGAGAAGACTTACACCGGTACATTGGCTCACCTGACACCTTTAATGCTTTATCAATACAGAAACTGTAGAGCTGGTTTCACTATAACAGATGTCCAGCAGGGGTTAGCCTTCATTGTGATTAGGATAATCTGTGTGGTGTCCTGCAGGTCATGAGGATTGTGTGCGAGGACTCGCGGTGATCAACGAGCTGGAGTTTCTCTCCTGCAGTAATGATGCCAGTATCAGACGGTGGATGGTGACGGGTGATTGCGTGCAGGTTTACTACGGTCACACTAACTATATCTACAGCATTTCTGTCTTCCCAAATGGACAAGGTACTTTTAATACCTTTACTTCACTTGCCTGCCCCAAACGGTGTTTGATTATTAGGATCTAGCATCATTT
>JAZGTJ010019323.1:0-10968 GCA_036877575.1 Botia almorhae | reverse complement strand
ATGATGCCCTCCTTCAGAGACACCGTTCCTCTTGGCTTCTGCTGCAATCCAAAGAGCCAGAGCAGGTAAACAGGGTAACTTCAAGCTGAACATAGCACAAGCTTATAAAGAGGACACTTTCACTGAAATAAGAGCCGACTGTGACGTATGGTCATCATTAGTCTGCTTTCTAATGAAATTATTCTAATGAAATGACAAATGTTTGCCTGAGCTGATGGCATCTCCTAATTAAGAAAGCCCATCATTTGCGTGAAAAGCTTGTGGTGGAAGCGCTAATCATTGCCTCCATCTGCCAAACAAACAGACCATAATGCTGTCACAACATGGCAGAATGTTATTCAGAATTTACTGTTCCAACAAAGACTTATTTTATAATGAAGGAATATTGTGATATGTCTGTTAAGGTTTTGTATAATAATATATGATATTGCTGAATAAAACTAAAAGCTATTTCTAAAACTAAAAGCTAAAAATAAAAACAAAGCTATTTAAATGACATATGTAAATTTTTGAGTTTTGCTCAAACAATGCATGTTGCAGCAGGAGACCCCTCTCGCAGGAGACTACCTGAAAACCCTAAATATCACACGATAAAGTTTAATTTGAATAGAAATCAGTGTGGAAAATGTCACGCTGTGTGAGGAGATTTATTGGATAAAAGAGCGATTTAAAGCTGTGGGAACATTGGACAGCTGTTGAGTAAAGCTCGATCTGTCTGTTTTTCTGCTGAGAGAGTTATTCTTTAATGATAGGTTGTGTGTTTGTCTACACGCTTGTTGTGTTGCTGAGGCTCTGGACTGCTATACTAAGATTCTCTCTATAGGATAATAACTGCGTGAAACCAAAGACACCGTGTCAGAGGGAGAGAAAATGTAAAATAGGCCAGGGCAAAAATGTTGTGCAAAATCAGCATGTTTTCATCTTCAGTATATACAAGCAAAAATACCAACCAAAACTAGATAAAGTAGGGAATCGAAAATAAAGGTTGTAGGAAGTCTAATCCAGGCACATTTGTCAGCTACTTTGGGTCAGGAATGGAGAATATAAGACATGTGTATCAAAAGACAGAGAATTGTGAGAGACACTCGCAATGGAACGCAGTCTAATCTGATCATTTCTGAACAAAACCATTGTGTTTGCAAACTGTCGGTCTGTTCACTCACAGCTCGATGCAGCTCAGGTTCTGTTGAGTCTGCTTTAAATTAAACAGTGAAAAGCTGAGACTGCAGTAAATCATGCAAGCCTAATTTCCACCATGACATTACGTAAGAACGTTTTTATGCAACTATTCCAATTTTGTGCACAATAAGCCCCTTGATGGGAGCAACAATCACCTGTTTCAAATGCAAGACTGTTTAATATCAAAACTGCCTCATAATCCTGCAGTTCTTAATGATCTGTAGGTATAATTCCCTAACGTATCTTATTTTGCCAAGAACTTAAATCAATGCTCCCCATTACCAAGTCAATTTACAAATGGAACACAAATGATTTTATTGAAGCAAACTAAGACCTCTCATTATGAGCATGTCACATTCAATTAGTCTAGGAAAAATCTGTTTTTACCATCAGTTGTCCTTGATTTTGTGAAAAATCTTTCAGCTAAAGGCATTTTCCCCATCGATTCCAGGGCATTCCAGCTGTCTCCCATAATCTTTAGGATATAAGTGTGATAATGTGCATATATATGCAAAAGCAGTCATGATTTAATGAGAATTTGAGCAATTCACTTTGCAATGCACTTCATACACTTCATTTAGTATTCCCATTTGGGTTGTTTTTCACCTCAGGCAAGGAATCCAATAAAATGCCATTTGACGGAATGTTGGATGCATGGAAAAGCCAATTCTGGTGTGACAGGCCACTAAAGCTGCCAGAATATCCACATACACACATACCGCGATTCATCTAGGAGGAGGAAGGGAAAAATAATGAAAACTAGCAGAATTCCTGCCCTTTATTATTTGTGAGCTTGGAGAATACGATGGGGGGATGGATGAGGTGAGGGAAATAAAGCTAAGAACATCAACAATGGGAGCGAAAAGGGACATAGATGAACCCTCTGAATCCCACTTTAATAGATTCTGTCAGCCTTGCACCCTAGAACACCAGCCAAATGCAAAGGGGACAGTATGGACCCCAAGGACAGAACATCAACACTCCGTCTAATCTATATCTGTCTGTACATACAAATAACTTGTATGTTCAGTCTTCCATTTGTTTATATGTTTTGAGACAAAGCCAAACTCTGCATGTGTTTGACCAGTCAACAGAATGTTCCCACAGGCTCTTTTATTAAGATCAAGCAGCACATCAGTGTAATGACACTGGCACAGGTCTTTTTGACTTGTAAGGATCAGTCAAGTTTTTTTTATGATGGTGGTTAATGGTGGTTATGGATAAACTACAGAAGAATCAGCAAAGCTTTACCTAGTGTGAAGAACTGAGCAAATATAAAATCCAATTCACGCATTATTTACCCACAAGCGTGTTCTAGTGGATCCCACACAGAAAGTATAAATCAGATTTCTGTAATTTAACAAAGAACAACCTGACAGAACTGTGAATGCACATTTTCTGCGTCCATTCCTGCGATCAAACGCATTCCTGTTTTGTCATTCAGTCCGCATGTAAAATGCATCAGCCGTGTGTTTGTTAAACATGCGTTTTTGTTGGGTGAAACAGAGCCCGAAACCCAACAGCATGGCAAAACTGGTTTGTTTAAATAAATAAACAGATAAATAAAAACAGAATTGAAATGTACCCTGCGAGACTTGCATTATTTACAAGTGTGCTGTTTCCGTTTAGATGAATGCAGTGGTGCTCAATAGACACATAGACCTGATATCAGCAACACACTCGCCATTGAGAGTGACATCATTAATTATTCACAACCCTGCAACAATGACAACAGTATTTCAGGAGTTTGTTACAGAGATATGATGAGAGCCAGAAGAAACTTCCTCGTTCAGCATCTGGGAATAGTTTCTTTATTGTATTAACGTCAAATTTGCCTCAATAAAGTTCTGAAAATAGTCTATAATAAATGAGGTTGAGTCCAAAGCGCTTACCTGAGCTCTAAATAAAGAGGTCTGGGACATTGGGAAATACAGGCTAGCAATATAAAATACAGATTCAGCAATAATTCACCTACACATTATATTAGGGAAGCAGTCTACCAGGATTCTAAACAGGATTTGAACATTCACTCTTAATTGACTTGTCAAGCATTTCTTATGTCCAATGTAAATTTAGGGCATCAGAAGCCGCACAGCTGCTCTGCCACCACAGGCTGCTTTGAATTTTAAAGCAGTTTCACATATCAAGTAATATTATTTTTTAAGTGGCGTGCATGAGCAAGGTTAAGCTATAGATGGCCTTCTGCGCAATGCAAGTCAGTTATTTCTGTTGCCATGTGACAAACATGTACTCAGGGCAATTACACATACATCACACCATGACTAGTGTATGAGTCAGATGTATTTATAATACAGAGTGTATATACATGTTGGATATACATCTGTATATATGCATGTCTTAGTGTGTGTATGTGTATTTGTACATGCACACATTCTAGCACTCACTAAGAGATGTTTGAAGTTTTATTTAGAGCTCTGTTAATGGCTAAACATTGCCAGATGTTGTCTGCATGATGGCTTTTCAATTGCGTGTGTGTTCTCTGAGGTAATTAACGCTGTAATCTGCATGTTGTGGAGACTGTAATGTGTGGAATTTGTCAGACAAGCAGGGGTCTAAAAACAGAAAGCCCTTTTCACCTTTCACACAAGCTCTGCGCTGTTTAACATGAAATTGCTCTCGTTAATGTAATTTTTCAATTCAGCATTCAGACTGCCATGTAGCTGTATTCTGGTAATGGATTACAAAAACTTTAATCAAATTAAAATCCTAGCTGCCTCTCAATTATTTGATACATACATGTGGCACATATATGACACATATACATACTGTATATTCTTTTACAGACAAAGGTTAATCATATATTTATTTAAGTATGTAATAGATTAAACCACGTTTCATAAGTAATCGATGTAGAATTCTGGTATTTCCAAAGTATTTCCAAACCTTTTCTTCAGACAGAAAGAGTAAAACTAAAACAAGCTAATAACGTTTAAATAAGCGTCTGGTAAGTTGCTCACACAGTTATTGGTGATTCTATGACAGCAAATACATACCCACAAATGGAACCATTTTCTGGTACAAGAAAACTATTTTAAAAATTCATGTTGTTGACTATTAAATACAAAATATTGCCATTTCATATATTTTGTCATCTTAGCATTGTACTTTATTTCCCAGTGGAAGCTGTGGTCCCAACACATAGATTGTTTAAGGTAAAACAAAGAGATGCTGTAAGAGATTTATTTCTGGAATGCAGAACCTGTCCCTTCTACCTGACAGATATCACTGAAATGGGTGTCTAGAGACCTGTCTCTGTCACAGCCCTGGGCTGTGTAAAGAGCCAAAAGAATCTGACCTATGCTATTATTTAGCCAATCAGAAGACATTGAGGTGCTCCCTGCCTGTCCGTCATTTTGAGCAGTCGGATTGGCTGACATGTCTTTAGAGTGTGGGATTTTATAGAGGGGGCAGTATAATCCAGTGGCAAGCCTAGAGAAAGTCTATTCACACAAAATAGTTGACATACACAGCTACATCGTTTACAGTAGAAGGTCTTACAATTTTCATTTATTCATTTGCAACCGTAATGCAGGCTCAAATTTTTCATGTGAATCAATCCTTGTGAAATCCAATGTTCAGAATATATCATCTTACCACTGAAAATAAGCAGTTATGCCTATGCAGTTATGCTTTACTATCTGTTATGTAAATTCAACTCCTATAAAATGCATCAATATTGATTATTTTCCAAATGTTGTGGCTGTATGTTTATATCATTGCACTAAATGAAGCTCTGCAACAGCAAACAGAAACTCACTTATCCTGTGACTCCAAAACACATTCGTTCTCAATATCATACCAGCATCACTCCTCACAGACCTTTCATTAAATATAAAACCTCTCGTCCATGTCTCTAAGTAATATATACAGTTTAAATCCACCAATGTTATAGTTCACATTCTCTCGACAGGAAAACTGAAATTTCTGGACGTAACAAAAGTGTTGGCGCGAACAGACTAGACGCTACACACAGTAGTTCTGTTCCAACCCCTAGTGATCTCGCTGTCTACTGCCTACACAGGCAGCTGCCTTTTATGGCAGCATCGTAACTGCACTGGGACCTCATAAGTGAATGATTTGGAACAGTTATGCAGCAACTCCATGCGGCACACATATAACACTCCCCACACACAATGCATGAGAGACCCCACTCTTAACAGATTTCAATACAGGACACCCAAGATGAATACTTTTATAATCATAATTACACATAGCACACACAAATTTGGGGTAAAATGTTTGACATTCTATGTAATGCTGCCAAAACAAGTTATCTTAAAATGCAGCATAAGATGCCTACATCTTGGAGCAGCATTTGTGCTGTCCGCATGACTACAATGTTTTTAAATGCTTCATCTGTGGGCAGATGAACCAAGCATATAAATTCTACAGTACAACCATAAACAAAATCTAAAGTTGTTTATATTCAAAATTATGTCTCCTAGACAAAATGATTGGCCAGTTATGGCATTCTGATATCAAATACTTTTGTATAATGACTAAACTGTATATTTGCCTGTTGCCCATGGCAACCAACGCTGTACTAGTTTAATGTCTCCCGTGTCACTCTTTTTTCTCACATAATAAAACCATTTCAACTCAAATCAATACTTCATGTCCAGTTATTAATTTATTTAGTAGGCAGCTGTGTATTAAGCAGAAAAATATACAGTGCAGTCAGCTGGGAATTATCACACGATGAACCTGTTAAGGATAATCAGAATGATCCTCCAGTTTTGTTTTGGGGTCTTAATCGACTGTACATAATTCTTTACGTAAATACTTAATTTTGCAACATTTTAATATTATTATTATTATTATTTTAAGCTTTTCTATTTTATAATCTCTGTAGCGAAATGCTGAAAATTCAAACACAGGTAGATTTTTACATTTGGGTGAAAGGCATTCCACAGAATCCCTGTTTTAGGATGACAGTAATGGCTGGATAATAAAGAGAGGCAGGCAGCGCTATGAGGAGATGAACATGACAGCCCAACATCACCTCCAGGAGGTGCAGGAGATATGTCCCCCAGACCCCAGGCTGCATCCTGTCACCATCCATAGCTTTAAATTCATTTTCTTTCTCATTTTAGACAGGAAATGCAGCGGGTCACCCTACTGTATATGTCAGAGCCTTAGAGATGCATACGGACGTAAACTAGTAAAATAACCCAGACTCATCTGATTGCAACCAGCATCAGCATAAAACCTTTAAGATAAACACTGAGAAACTTAACATCCAGGAATTTTGGTTGCTAAGAGCAAATAGTAAATATTTTATGAGTTTCCAGAGGCAATAAAGTGCAGTTAAAATATCATGTTACACAATTATAGAGAAACTTAAAAAATCCTAAAAACTACCTAAAATGAACAGCTCAGGTCCTGGATGCTGATTGGTCAATATGTTCATGATAAAACACAGCTATTACCTTATCATGAATTAATGTCATTGCACAGCACCGATGTCAAGGACTATATCTTTGAACACAAGCTGGGTATAGAATGTTGCTATTTAAATTTTATTTAAAAATAGCACTAAAACTACAAACAAGATGCCTCAAAGTCTAAATGTTGTCATGGAAACTACTCAGGCTAATTTAAGGTTGTAGCTGCAGGTACAACGGAGGCCACCAAACAACAAGATGTTCCTCATTAACACTTTTGCAAATGACAGTTAACAAATGACCCCACTGCGTATGGGTCTTCATTTACTTCCAACCAGATCCTTGAACCGTAATGTATGTGTGTATCTCTGCACTGCATACACTAGACTCTGAATAATGCAAATCAATATACAGTAGCTGAACTGCTAATGTTGCAGTTTTGGAAGTTCTCTCCATTTATTAATCAAACCTTAATCAAACTTATGAAAGATAACAAAATACACAAACCTCAAAGGCTACACTCAAAATGGAAAAAGGCCAACAGAAGTTTGTGCTATATTTTTGTCTTCACACATGGTTAGGTTTCTCTCAAAGGCTACACACACTGCATCATTTTGGTCTATATATCTGCTTAATTAGGTGTGAGAGATGTGCTTAAACAACAACCACGATTTAATGGGAATAGACTCCATACTATCCAACATCCTTTAATTATGTGTTTATACTTTTGTTGGGATTTTTTATGCCGACTGTGCGTTAAATGATTTATTCACCTGCTGGCCTGTTAGTGTGAGTTTAGGTCTTGGTGCCTCTTCTCTCTAAGCCTCAGTGCTGCAGTGGGCGATCAGGTGACTCTGAGCATTCATGCAGAAAATAAGACCCTACTGCCGTTTGTGCCGACACACTACTACAGAAAGAGAGAGACAGAGATCTGATGAAGTGTGTATGAAACAATGCTAGCTGCTGTGTAAACACATACAGAGTGTGATTAGAAACCTTCTGAAATCTAAAAAAAATCCGATTTTTATTTACCGAGTTTGACATCTTGATAAGTCTGAACAAAGTGTGGCAGTGTGCTGAGATCACTAATGAAACTCATGAGACGATACGACAATTAATCAGGTTAGCAGATTATTCAGAGACAAACAGCTCTAATTTAAAAGAAAGCATCCAACTCTCATTTGTTTTATTAAATAATTCAGTGAAAATATATTATGTTCTCCTGTTATATATTAATGGTTTTGTGTAAAACACGATTCACATGCTAAAGAAACCTTCACTCTTGTGTAAGAGCTATTAAAGGTGTTTAAAGGTGCTGTATGCAATATTTTAAAAACCACACATAAATTACTACTCTACAACCTGACAAATATCACTGAAATGGTCCTAAGACATCACATCTGTCTATGTGACAGCCCCAGGCTCTGTAAACAGCACAAAGGAGTCAGGAGGCTGTGACATCAGGCTGGCTAAAATGTCTGTAAAGAGTTGCTTACAGAACCTTTGATGACGCATCCCGTCTTTGGTTGGGTCTGTTTGTCTGTTTGATTTGACCTTTCAATCTGGTCTGTAGCTTCTGCCCAGTGAACCCCGAGTCCAAACAAGCTCTCCATTTCTTACCTACGAAACCCTTTAAAGGTCAGCTGTGACAAACTGAATGTTCCTGCCAGAAGAATCATTTTTATTTTTTTGGTTATGATTCCTATATCTTTGTTTTCCCAGAAACAATTTAGATAAAGGATGAATGAGGACTTTCTGATCTGCATTTACAGTATATCACAGGCTACAGGATCCTTTTCAAAAGTGCTATTGTTCCTTCAAAACCTATTAAAGCTTTGTGTTTGGTGAGGCCAGGTAGTGTCTGAGGGATGAAGGGCTGCTTCCTCTCTTCCTTCAATTACAATCACAAATAACAACCATACAGACAGCACTAACAGGTCCTGCGCTGTTTCAGATGTCTAAACTGGACTGGTTTTGAAACTGGATTAGAAAAAGCTCTTTAGCTACAACTAAGTCTCGCAGAAAGGTGTCACCTCGGTCACAGGTGTCTGCTGTGTATCCAGAATTTTTTTAGTGATTAGTACCACAATAGCTGTCTGATCATATATGAGATTGGTAATGACAGGTTTAAAAGAGTTGCTGTAAAGATAACTGCATTTTATTCTTCCTCATCTAATGGGTCTTTAGAGTTTCCACTGAAGCTTAAAATTTAAAGCCACAGTGAAGTCTAGCCTATTGGTCCCTGTCAATCCAGTGTTTACCATGAGTGAGCGTGTATGAGTGTGTGTGTTCTTGTAATGAGATCGGTCATAAAACTCTTCGACCTGATCATATCGCTGTCAGGGCTCTACAATGAAGTCATAATGGTCAAGAGAAGCTAAAAGTATAACTTCTGGAAACACAATCCTAGTTTATCTGCCGCTCACTTATAGACTGTATGTTGCTGCAGTACACTCTCCTGCACTTTTAATGCTGCCCTGATGGGCTGTCAGCAGCACAGAGATCACTATCAACATAGAGAGAGACAGAGAGAAAAAGAGAGAGAGAGAGAGAGACAGAAAGAGAGAGATGCTGGTTTCTGTTGCAGTAGAGATTAAAAGAAACCTTGGATTCCCCCTTCACAAACTGCAGTTCAGGTATTTCTGTATTTTCTCCCTCTGCCTACCCAACAGTGATTTGGATTTTAGGTTTAAAAACCAAAACTGAAAACGTGTGACATTAAAGTTATAATAAATCTGCAAATTTTCATAATTATTTAATGTCAAATCAAATAACCACAAATTCAATATTTTGTAATTGCAGGTGATCAGGAATATGTTGCAGTCCGCAGAGGTGGTAAGGTGTTAAGGAAACAGGTGTTTCTCCTGGTGGTCCAGCAAAAACAGGTGTGGTCCTGTTTGTTGCCATTGTTTGACAATAGAATCAATAGGGCTTTTAATCAAAAATACCAGCTTTATCTGTTTTAATCACATTATTGTTGCTAGTATATTAAAACTAAATAATGCCATCTTCCTTAGGTGATATACTATAAAAAATTAAGTGTACGGTGTGGATTGTTGTCTGGGGGATTGGTAATAACAAGCTGATCTGAGGTCACACAATCCCAAGAGACTTACTGTGGAGGGGCAGAAGTAACAACAAAAGGGAAGAGATTACCGCCTGTATGGTCAGATACACACCACCAATCTCACCCCACAGCACTCACTTTCACTCACTCACTCACTCACTCACTCATTCATTCATTCACTCATTCACTTACTCACTCAAACTCATTAGATTTGCACTATTCAAACACAGTCATCACATACATAAACAAGTAGAGTATTGTCTAATTATGTCTGATTATGTCTGAAGTCTGACATGCAAAATATGTTTATGTGTGGCAAAGTTTAACTCTAAAACTCCGCTGGATGAAATTGTGTATTTGTATGGCAAAAATAATTTTAAATGTCAGTCTGACTTCTCGAACACAAAGAATACACACTTTAAAGCTACATGGCTTGCGGTGGTGCATGAAGATAGCATATATTCATATTTTATTAATATTCGTTTTTATCATTTGTAAAATCAGAAGATCATGTTGAGGAGGTATTTAATTGTAATTTTGCATTCTGCTTGCTTAAAGCTTAGTCTGACCCCAACTTCAGGCTCTGTGTGTGATGTGCTGATTCAAGACATCAGGTAAGAGACACTAATGTGATCCACACATTTGCATTTAGAATTGTTTTACGCTGTTGCAATTAGATACAGACATTACAGACACCTGCGCACACCGGCAGTCATATACACAAATGCATGCATGCACACTTTATCCCACCAAGATGCAAAACACGTTTAGCATAGGTAGAAAATACACTGAAATCACTGTAAATATTGCATCAACTCAAGCAAGAAAATTATCTTGACATCTGATGAAGGACATCTAGATTTTCATTACAGAAAAAAAATTCTCAAATCAGTTCCTCTCAAAACAGAGGTAGACAGGAAACACTGTAAAGAATAACCGTTCTGAAGATTACCAGCACACAATGACGTGATAATCTGACAATCTGAAACTGTCCTTTCTAGAAAGTAAATAGCAAACAAAACCGGGCTAACATACAGCTTAGTTACACTCAGCTAACAAAGGCAGAAAAGTGCAAGAAAAATCCTAAGAGACCTTCAAGGGGTCAAACCCACATATCATACTTACACAAGCCTGAAACACACAAACATCTCAACTGACCCTGATGTATTAACAGCAGTAAGGACTAGAACCTGTGGTTTCTGTGTGGTAACTGATAAATCACCTGGACGTGACGCTTCACCATAACTATACTCTACACTGCTAACACTGAGGAGCTGATCTCAGAACAGTTCTGTAACATTTTATTGAAAGACACAG
>JAZGTJ010019322.1:0-10968 GCA_036877575.1 Botia almorhae | reverse complement strand
TTTTTAAACGTGTAACATTTCCAGTTTCCAGTTCTAACATTCGATTCAGTGGCTGTGCTTAAAAATATTTGCCTCTTGGAGAATAATATACCCTCAGTGTCTATTGGGCAATATATAGCCTAACCCCTCAACACTAGTACAGCAACATTAGTCTTTTAGGCTTTTAGTGCCACTTTGAAAAATAAAATCTTGTCGAGGGGAAAAGGAAAAAGTCAGAATCGCTTCTTTCAAACACTTTGCTTTTAATGTGACACCTTTCTGATTTCAGGGCATTTCCCTCTCCATTATCGGGGTGACAATATTAAGCATGACTTATTTATATCCTGCTTTGCGAGGCCCTGGGTGATGAAAGGAATAAAAGTGACAGCGAGGTGAGTCGGCCCCGTCCCAATACCTGGAGTCAACACTCGGCACATTTTGTCGTGCTTTGATCTAAGGGCCCCTTCGCTCGTCTTCCTCCTTTGCTTTCCCCTCCTGATAAGAATTTACAGTTTTGTGTTTTTTTCTTCTCTCACTTTTCTCTCCCTTATCACCATCGCATCACAGGGGATGCAAACAAGTCATCTTCGCTTCACTGAGTGATACTGACATGCAGTAGTGTTTCCTCACTAAGTGCCTTTAAAGCCACAATATGTAAATGAGAGGACTGGTTTGGGTAGCACAGCAGCTGTATTGCATTTCACCCTGCGATTCTGAGGACAAATGCTGGATAAATGGTAGAATGGTGTAATCTAACATTCTAAATGAGCTTTTGGAGGATTTTACTGTGTAAACATCACCAGAGATGAAATACCGGTGTGTGATTTAGAAGTTTCACACATTTTAACCACTGCAAAATAAGTGCCACTTATTCCAGTTCATCTAGATTATTTTATTTACATGTATTTATGCATTTGTATATTATATGACTTATGTAATATTACTAGTGATTTTAAAATACTAGTAAATATTCAGCACTAATGCATCTAAACCATATCCTGATGCCGTAATGAGGCTGAATAAAATATAGAAATTTGCGTTTTCAAAACACCAGAGACTCTTTTACATCTCTCTAAAATAAAATACATTACAAATTAAATATTAAATTTTTAAATAGTCTTAATTAATTACAAATTAGCATATAGTGTGTCTTAATCGCCATGAATTTAATTTATTAAAGCAGCTTGTTTTACTCTTATCACCTGACTGCCAGAACGTCACAGGCAGTCACTCATAACGACAGCGACTCATAACGACAGCGACTCATAACGAAAATATAGTTATCTCTCATTATTTTGGTTTAATAATATGTTTGTCTATTGTAAATCTAGACTGATGTGTTCATGTAACATTAATATGAACATAAACTTATTGTTTTGCCATAGAAACGTATAATTCAGAGTCCAAGGATGTTCCGAGTAGAACATACCTGGTTCTCTTTGATGAGATCCGGTTAGAATGGTAAAAAAAATGACATGACACTCTGTGAGAAGCAAAAGTCCATGATGTGCTACATTTATTTGTGATCAGGTTATGTAGCTGTTTACGTTGTATTTATCCCACGACATTGAGTCAGTGAAAATTTGCACCTGTTCTGAGAGCATATCGCTGTTCACCCTGCTTACCACCAGCAGAGCACTGACTCTTACATAAACACAGACAGCATTACAGTAAATAGTGCAGTACAGTAAAGTGATAGTGAGGGTCAAAGTGATTTATAAATACTTGCGGGACATACTGGAAATTTGAGTACTATCTTTGTTTATTTTAACTGCTGAGTGTTAATTAAATAATGTGTTTTATGGGTCTTCAAACTGTGCACAAAATAAGTGATGCACGCTGGTTATGTCATACAGTATGCAAACATATTTACGGCATACAATATGTTTACATACATTACCTAAGACGAGCCTTTGTAATAGTCATAGACTGTGAGTATGCCTATGTTTCTTCATTACTGACTTAAGACAGTCTCAGTTGAAAACAGACTAGATTAGATTGCCAATGTTAACTTGAAAAGGAATGACAGTTACATTCATGCTGATCTATAAATTATAGGGTGCTCTTATCAGCTCTGGCACATCTGAAACTACCAGATGTGGTTGGTGTGTTTCGGTATGCACTGAGTGTCATCTATAATGTGTAAGTGTGGAGAGGAAGAGACAAGCCGCCAGATGACCTAACCCTTAAAAATGTACTGCAGTTATTTTATCTCGCCACTAGTAACAGAAGCCAAAACATAGCCTTCACTATGACTGACAGAAATATTTTAAAGTTTTTAAAGTTTGGTGTGACAATGTTGAACAGTCGAACGAATGTACAAAGAAGTCTTGCAAAAATACAGGTAAACAATCTATACAGACTAAACACACTGGTTAGGTGGGTGTGGGTTAAAATGTTGTCTTCACAAACCACAGAAAACCAAATGAATTTATGTAGTACAGTGTAAGCAGTGTAAGCGATTTTCACCTGCAAATTGACAGTAAGAATGTGTCCATATTACTGAACTTCCATAATATATACTAAGCTCAAAATAAAAGTTCTTGGCCATTAATGAAATACTTATGCTGGTATACAGGTGTGAAGTATAAAAACACAGCTCCCCACGTTAGACAACTTTCTTAGTATCTAGAGTACTTCAATGTGTACCCAGATTGCAGGGTGTCCACACTTAAAAATCTCAGAAAATACAGTATATGAAGCTGGTATTTTTGGCTGCATTAAATAATGCTATTTAGACATCCTACTTAGTGGTGGTACTGATTTTAACATAAAGTGAAGTACAGCTGCAGGATTGCTTCTATGTCCATAACTATCAAGCTGATGAAAAATTGAACTCGAGGACAACGTTGCCTCTTTCTCCACACTTTCTCACTCTAATGCAGAATAGATATTTCCATATCTGCCTGTTCTCCTGCTAGTTCATGTAAATATGATCTCTTTCTGTGCTGCAGTTAAACAGAAATGAGAAAGCTGTTGGTTAGGAGGAATAACCAAAAGCAAAGTTAGCGCATAATGTAGTTTGTGCATCACTTCTAATTTACTGCGCTCACTGCAACTTAAACAGACTTGCTAAATTATTTGACGGGGAGGGGTAGGGTGAAAAAAAGAGAATTAGAAGAAGACAAGGCTGGATGAAAATGACATTGTTATTCATCTGTGTCTTTGTCACAGAGTCAAAAGATGTGCAAGGAAAACTTCTTTCCTCTGGGCTCAAGCAACCACGATTCAAACCAAGTAAACAACTGCTTTTCTCACATGCTTACATTAGTGCTATTGCAGGCAAAGTTGCCTTTCTTTGGCAGCTGGTGCTGTGGCACATTTAGCCGTTCAAGGGGAGCTTGAGATTTTTTGCTGGTGTGGCACAATGTTACCGCCCCATGGACTTATGGGATATCACTGTGCAATTATTTGTAAAATTCATGCTAGCTGGGTTGTGTACTCTGCAAAATGTATTTCTAAATGTCACATTACCTGGAGGAAGCTTGTGGCCTGTGTAGTTGTCTTTTGACGTGGAATTTTTGTGTATTTTGTTGCTTTGCAAATGGACTTTTATGATGGAGTAATTTTTACTTTCTCTGTTGTTTTGCTGTGACTCTGATGGTGGTTGCCTCTGATATAACAGCTCACTGTACTGTGCACCTTTTCCCATGTGGCATTATTTTCTAATATGTTTCTGTTTTACACAGAAGACAATCAAACTCTCTCAAGTTGTGAGAAAACCAGAGAGAAAACAAGAAAAATGCCTTAGGTAGCAATCTCTTTGTTGAAAACTCAAGACTTTATTCTCTACCTGGTTTGAACAGAGAACCTCCCACAAGAAAAGACTTCAAAGACACTGTTCTGAGAAACATCTACATTATTATAAATACTTGTTTTTTTGTTATCGTGTTTTTCATTTAAATAATAAACTCTAAACATATATGTTAATAAGCAGCCTGTCAATCTGTAGAAATGTTTGCCTTCTTTTAGTTTTTGTTCCTGTTGATTTTTTCCCTGTCAGTTTGAAGATTTTTATTGTGAAAGTGATTTGCAGTGCATTTAGGTATTAGACATTACATATGCAGTATTATTAAGTTATGGGCTACCTAATAATAATCATTAATAATAAAGGTTAATGGATAATGGCGCATCTGTAGATGTTGCTCTTCTTGCCTGTTATAATGCGGAAAAGAGAGAGTTTGGTTAAAATAAGCATATGAGATTTAATAATTAACAAAATATAATACCATACAAGATGCTGCAAACTACTTAAGCTAAATCTGACAATAACATTTATCAGTGTGAAACCATTTGTGCTTGTTTTATAGGTGTCTAAGCTACAACAGAGAGAGATTGACCACAATCATTAAAAAAAGCAAAATTAACCCTGTATAGTGTTAGTGAACACAATATACTGCTCACATATCTGTGATTTAGACAAATGTAGTTGCATATTTTTTTGCATATTGAACACAGTTGTGCAGAAAACCTCTTCCTATTGTCACTTTTAAATGCAAATTGGGCCTCATTAAAAAGTGTAAGCGATATTCATTAGCTCTCGGACCGCCAGGTTTTATTGATTTATCTGCTTGCAAAACCTAATGCCCCCTATGGGCAAATGAGGTACAAAGGTTTATCTAAATGCTTATTTAAATTATGTGGCTCGGGGGGAGAGGAGAACACTAGCTTTAGGCCGTGGCATCTGGAGAGGAAACATTTACATAAGCTTTTCTTTCTGCACGAGGTGCTTCATTATTTAACTCATGATATCCACACTTTGAACTTCAGCACTAAACAACTAGCTGGAGATGTTTAAAGGCAAGATGGAGTCATGTGTGATCCGTGTATGTCTTGAATTTCCTAATGTTTGGGTTTGTTTGAATTGAGGATATCATAGATATTCTCAATGTCCTTCTGCTCAACCAGATTTTGCCAAGTGAGAGATGTTCCTGGGTCAACACAGTTTGTTGCCATGTCTTTCTACTGAGCTGCTGTATTAAACGGTCATCAGAAAATGGATCATAATAATGTACTTTGTTTATGAGCCATAACAGAGTCATATATTTGTAAATAACATTTTACTTATATTATTATTTTATAATATATATATATTATTTTATATATATATATATATTATTAATTATATATATATTATTTTATTGTTTACTTATATATATTTATCAAAAAATACAATAATTGACAGACCCTGCAGACCAGTGATATAAACAAATATTTTAAGTAGTTTATTTTTATTTCTACACATGCTTAAATTGCTTATCAGTCTTATTATGAGGATTTAGATCATGAAAAAAACACACGCCCCTTATTCCTGTTCAGTTTCACTATCTTGCCGTTCCTTCCATTGGTAACAAGGTGTCCCTGTGATTAAGGGCCAGTGCTGGTGCCACCCTGATCATTGGAATAAGAGAGAGACGGAGCGTGAGCTCCACAGAGGCTAATGAACGCCATGCATCACGCTGGGCTTAAGGACATATCTGTGGCATCATTAACTAACAGTGCAGAAAGGCCAGGGCGAAGGTTGGCAGCCTGAAGACAGGTCCCTAATCATTAGCCTGTAACCAGTGCATTGGATGTGGATCTTTGGCCTCAGCTTTATACTGTTTGAGGTGGTTTTGGCTGCCCAAAATAGATGTATTGATCAATTATGTATCAAAGCACCAGACTGGTGAGACAGTGAAATAGATTTTATTAAAATGTTAATAATATTACTAGTATTCTGTATTTCCAGAAATGATTTTATTTTTGCTTTCAGTGTTTTCAGTGTTTAAACTTACAGTAATCCCGTAATTTGTCACGGGACCATCATAATCAAAAACTTCTGTTACTGTTTTGATATGTTTTACTTCACAAATGAAAAAAAATCAAACAAAATACTGTCTTTCTTCTACAAGATCTCTGTTGCTAATGTTTTTATGTTATGATGTTTTGGTGGCCTAATGTAACAATCATGGAGCTCTGAAACACACACCCCACGTACATCAGCACAAGTTAAACGATTGTTTTTACAGTAGAGCTGTTCAGTCATTACTTAAATTTGTAGGCCAAACCAGAAGATAATTCAGAATGGATTCCTTCGGTACTTTCTAATGAGTTTTTAGAATGGCGCTTTTCAATTTAGTAGTAAACTAAATAAGTAAAATAAGGTAAAATAAGGTCTATCATTAACATTACTTAAAGAGTCTTTAAGGAAACCATTTTGTTCTACAGCAAACATGAATTTTGTTTTACATTTCATGAGGTTTAAGTGTAATTGTTGTAGAACAAAACAGGAAAGTCTCTTTGAGTTATCAGTGCTCAACTGAGGTACAGCCATCTGAAATAGCTGATAAGGTGCTAATAAAATGAGTGATAATTTGATGGTTGATGATAATTGAGATTGGAAAATGGCTTGTTGGCTGAACATGAGTGAATGATTTTTTTAAAGGATCATTATTTAATGATTCACCATTATCAATTATTGTGTTATAATGCACCACATTTGTTGCATGTCAGATGCCATAGTTAACTCTCAAAACCCATAAAAATGAATTCTAACTAATTTCAAATGAAATAATTGTCACGAAAATGTTTATTATATTCTGGGTTTTAGGACAAATTGTCATATTTCTGATGAAACAGATGAATGTTTATGTGTTTTTTTTTTTGCTAAAGCTAGTCTATCTTCATTAGCAATGGTGAAGTTAGACTGTAGCCTCATAGCGAGACCTTTGCGTAGGTGTCTGCCACTTCATAATCCTTTAAATACATCAGTCAGAAGATAGTAAAAAGAATGGGCGGAGACTCATGGGAATAATGGAAACAATGTCATTAGGTCCACCATCTCTTCTCCAAGCTCCGCCCACCCTGGGAGGGTCCTGAAAGGCCCCTGGCACGAGAACACCATCTCAGCTCTCATTAGCGCGTCATGATGAAACGAGTTGTAACGCATGTCATCAGCACATGCTATGCTAAGATAATCCGACGGCATGCCTTGTGAATCATGCATGACCCCCGTCTGCTTGGGTGCTACTCGCGGACCCAGAAGAGCATGGAAACGCTCACTTCGTTGGGAGCATCAAAGATTTACAGGCCTACGTCTCTTCCTGTAAACTCTCCCTAAGCCCCCATCCAGTGAACCCCTGCTCCTCTCTGATATGAGATCTTTCCCACCCTTCCAGGTCTTCCATCATTCCTTTTCCTCTATCTATCCATCATTTTTTTTGCCTGGGCTGAGTTGCAAAAATATTTCCAAAAAGTGAGACGGAACGATCGAAAACATGAAAAAGGAGCTCATGAGATTAGAGGGGTGTTACAGCTTGATGACATTAGCATTTTAGGCCTCAGAGTCACTTGCCCGTCAGCTCAACACATGCTTCAGTCATTTGTGTCAGTATTTCCCACGACACTGAAAAAGACAGGTGACGTGTCAAACCCTTTAGTCACAGGTACTGCTGAGACCCCATTCCAATACCAAAAGTCTGATTATTAAGTGTTTTGGAGTGTTATTTAAAACCAGCCTGTTAATTATTATCTTATATAAATGAAATGACCTTCCGATAACATTGTATAATGAAAATAAAAATGTTTTACCTAAATTTAAAGAGGTGTTCTAAGAAATTATTATTATTCTTTAAGAAAAGGAAACGACTTTGTGGTTTAACCATTAAGAATAATTATATGCAAATGTATAACTGAAGAATCACGCTGGTTATCTACTTAACTAAAAAAGTGCTGTGGTTAATTTAAGTTAATTAGGATGGTCCTCAGTCATAACTTTTAAATATCTTCCGGCAAAATATTTCTTCATCTTGTTTTTACACCTTGACTTAAATCCTGATTTTAAGATTAAAGTCGATTTATGAAAACCTAATTTTGTATTAAAACAGAGTTAATCACCTTGACTGCTTCAGAAACCACTTATCATATAATAGTTTGCAGAAAATAATGTCTGAAATATGCTAAAAGTATAAAAAAAGTATAATTGTTTTCAAATGGTTAGTGCATGTGTAAACATTTAACGGAGGCTTTGTGCTCCAGTTATTTTAAAATAAAGGTTGATAAGTCTTGATGTGGTTTATAATCAGAGGTGGTTTTTGGGCAGGACTAGATTATGGACTGGGCCAGTGTCCCGGGGTCTTGGACTGCAGCCTCAGACTGCATGGCCTAAGACCAAAACTAGGGGCCTCCACTGACATCTAACTTTTGGGGCACTATGACCTGGCCCTTCTAGGGTTACAAAATCTAAATTTTGGGGCCAAATGAACTTTTCATTTTAATAGGAGGTGTTTCTTCCTAAAATAAGTAGCAACAACCTTGCGAATTTAGTTGTAATCCACACTTATCATACCAGATTAAAATATACAGTAATCTGACAACTCTAATTTACTTACATTCACTAACATCTATAAATGTTAAAGTTACGTTTGCAAAATAGTGAATCTGTGTGCAAATCCTGTTGTAACTCCAGTGTAGCTTTAATTGACTGACCTGCCAGAGTAATCTTAGAGACAACAGTCCAGTTTCAGTCTGGGCACTTTTAATTAACACAAAAACGATGCATCACATGCTTTAATTAATATTTCAACACCCACTTCGCTCCCGTTTGCCACTTAGATAAGGCTAATTTGGAAATGACATACCCATAGACCATGAGCCCATGAAAAATGCACCAGCCACTTAAAACCAATGGACAGCCAAGAGAAAGTCTCTTTATCCCCTCTAAGATTCCCTGATGAGTTTTGACTTTTAGTTATAGTGAAACTGGAGCTAACTTTCAGAATGACTGTCCCTAACCAATGCAGCTGCTTTTCTCTTTGGCTCTGAAGACAAGATGGAACGGTTTGATCTTTTGAATCTTACAATGCTTTCTTAGTGTTTTCAAATGTAATGCACAATTAATAATGAACTGGTCATCTCCTAGTTGTTATTTATTACCAGACCATCTGTCATCTGAAGGTGTATGGATGCTTAAAGCAGGTCTTACAGCTTTGGACTTAAGCCTAAAGAAGAGATTAACTAGACAAAGCACACAGACCAGCATTGGTGCTTTTATGTTTTACTAACATCTTATAATGAACAAAAAATTAACAATAATATCACATATTCTGTATTTTGTGTTGTGCATATTTTATAATTTTCCAGTTTTCTGTGTTCTTCATTGAATTTTCATTGTATTTAAAGCTGCTTTGAAACAATGCAACATTGTAAAAACATGCTATAAAGTTTAATTAAATTAAACTGAAGTTACTAAGGAAGTCAACCTCCTCTAGCCATACAACAGAACACCAGCATCTAAAACACAACATAAGCTGGTCTTTTCAGAAAAGATATGCAGATCAAAGCCAGAGGTGTAGAATCTAGCAGAACATTACCACATCCAGCAGACAGCTGAGTCAAGGTCAGCTGCCTCTTCATAAACCAATTCAAACAGCTTCTCTTGTGCTATATTGAAAGCAAGGTCAAGCCACTGATGTAAGATGACTTGCCAAAATAGAAGTAACTGCTAACTATATTTTGACATTGAACAAAACATCAGGGAGAAGAGTCTGTTAGTGTCAGGTAAATAAAGTATCAGGTCACGTCATTCAGTTTGACAGGAAATGCCCCGAAGAGTGACAGCTATATATAGCTTAAAATGGCTTCACGTTTGGCTATATTAGAAAAGCAAAAACAGATTTTGTGTCATTTTTATGTGTTTCCAAAAACAGGCTGGACCAATTAAACTTTTTATTTGAACAGAATTAAGTCATTCTTGAGAGCATTTTTAACAGCTGTATTGTTTCAAAGTGGTAAAAGGTCCAATCAGGGAAACCTATGAACAGATCACAAACATAGTGACAGTCTTGAAGGGCGTTAAATTGCTTGATTACTTGATCTTTGTGAATTTTAAGTTACTATTTAATTTGATATTGAAAGATTTGGCACTTGTATTACAGTTCAGGCATTGGAAACGATTTGTTTTTCGTTGTGTGTCAGGGATCAGTTAAAGAAGATTTCAAGACATTAAACAAATGAAACTTAATTCCATCAGCAAACGGTTTTCTAGATTGTTCAGTCACGACAGCAGCACTTCAGTGAGTGTTTGTGATACTGTATCATACAATTAGTAAGAGTAAGACTGGTGTCTTTTACTGGTGTCTTTTACTGGAGCAAACTCCAGCTTGAAGTTGTAGCAGGCCTCTGAATGAGACAAAAGCTCTCCTTCAGAGTGCTTTACCACTGCAGCTGCTTTCCTCCTCTGCTCACTGCCCATTACAAGCCATGCTCATCACACAGGGAAGAAATAGACCTGCATTTAAATAGGCATGGTGATAATAGGCCTATGCAGTGAAGCCTGGTTTCATAACTGAGAGCCCTTGTGAAATATTAAAGGTATAAAACAAATACCTTCAGATTTTAAATGTATTTATAAATATATAAACACCACATTTATTCATTACTTTATTTTCATCATACTCCTATTTGATTTTGTATTTAAAAATACACAATGCGCAGTTGAGCAAGTGAATATTTTTGCATGTGTAATCTTCCAGAATTGCCAGTACATTCCTCTTAATTTCTTATTTTGTGGTTATGGAAGAAAGTTGTGCAGGTTTTGAATAATATAAAGGGGAATTAATGACATATGTTTGATTTCTGGATGAGCTATTCAAACTGAATGACATGCCACACAGTTTAGATGTTTACATTTTGCAATAGATGCCACCTTCGTAAATTACGTAAAATTTACACTTGGTTGTGTCATTAAACTGTGTTCACATGCATGCAGAAAGTGGCTTGAAAATAAAATGGCTGAAACTTTAATATCAGTGGAAGTTGTAAGAAGTTCATTTATATGATGAAAGAAGTACATGGGTCTTATGAAGGGTGGGCAGTATTAAAGTTTATTAAAACCCCTCTGAAATAAAGCTGATGGACTTAATACTCTCTCTCTCTTTACTTTCTCTATTTCTCTTTATATTTCTTACACATTTAATATCATTATGAATTGAATGCATGAAAAATTTG